>JAVJIF010034403.1:0-112357 GCA_038442645.1 Agave tequilana
TGCATCGTCGGTGGTATCAACATCGAGCTTATTAGTGCTCTTTACAAGTGGTTCCAACTCCCACAGGCACTCTTCTTTCCCGGCTCAATGTCAGCTTCATTACCAGAGTCTGGCTCCTCTGGTTGTGGTTTCATTAGTCTCCTCGGATTCTGATATAAGAGGGAGTCCGTGAAATAATTTTTCAAACCCCTTTAAACGGATGCCTTTCGGCAATCAACGTTCGGACCTGTCCACTCTCGTCAATGTCTTTCATAACTTGGTGGAGAGTAGAGGGAACGATGGAATTGCGGTGAAATCCATGGTCGTCCAGCAACAGGTTGTAGGAAGTGTCCGCGTCAATGACGTAACACGTCACTTCTGACTTGAGGCTCCGATCTGGCATTTGAGCTTGATCTTCCCCATCGGGCGGAGCTGTTGGCATTGAACCCGTAAATAGTCGTCTGGGTAGGGCTCAGACGATGGGGTAGGAATGCCTAGAAACTGCATAACCGGCGAGGTATGATGCTTAGCGCAGACCCTGTTCTACCTGGATGCGGTTCACCTCGGATGACCCAATATACCCTGTGAAGTATAGGGGTCGGTCATGCTTCCCTTTAACCTGCATGTCATCTGTTGTGAGGTGATGCAGGGAGCATTTGGGGAGGGTGTGGAGGCAATCCTCTACATCTTCCTCCTCCCTTGGCACGCGGGTCATAAAGACCTCAGCATTTGCCAAAGCTTCTTGTAGAGCCTCTCTGGTTGACTTTGATAGCCCAAGGAGCTCATACAAGGTAATGCGTGCCGGGATGTTGGCTAATTGAGCCAAGACATCAAAACTGTAAGGTGTCGAGGATCCTTCCGTTACACCTTTCGCAAGAACTCGAGAAAACCGAGTTTCTTTCTGTTTCTCCCCAGGCTGTTTAGAGGAGGGCTTTGCGGCTCTGCAGCTGGTTGTGGAGGAGCTACTGCTGTCTCGCCATACTGTTCAGGTATGCCTGCCCCGAACGTGTTCCTGCCGTTGGTGGGTTGGGTTCCGCGCCAGGACTATTGTCTCCTCTTCCGAGTCAGGCAGGCGAGGGAACATCAGTATCCGCTTCTCGGGAGGAAGCGCATATCACATGGCAAGATGAAGCCTTCCCTTTGCCTTTGGACTTCCTGTTGTCACAGTCGTCCATTGTTGCTCGTCGACGAGGTCAGGGTGGACCCACATGATTTCCCCCTCGAGGTGTAGGGACGGGTACCAAGCCTTTCTCCCGCTGCTTATGAGGGTCTGTGTTGACAACCCTCAGTTCTCCTTTCGGGACAGAGATCACCCCCACGGGTGTCGGGGGTCGTGTCCCAACTGGAGAATCGACGTCAGTTGGCCGTCATCTTCTTCTGCTCCGGTCGGAGTTTTAATACCTCCGCGTCAATCAGAGCCTGAAGGATGTCCTTAAGACGTAGCAGCTTTTGGTAGGATGTCCGAGCATCCTGTGGTATAAGCAGTAGGTGGGATTGTCGGTCTTGCCGACTTCCTCCGGGCGCCTAATTTCAGGAGTTTCAGTCGATTGCTCTTGTTGAGTAAGTTGAAGAGCGAGTCGACGTGTTCCTCCTTGAAGGAATACTGTTGTTGGCGCGAGGTTGGCTAGAAGAGCCACTCGCTCTACCTGGTAGAGGCTTGGAGGGAGATTGGTCTCTGTCGCCAAGTTATCCTTCCGTTTGGTTTGGAGGGATGTGTCTGGTGCACGCCTTGTCGACCTCTCTGGCCTGGGCTTGCCTTCTTCCGCTCTGACGCGGGCGACAATCTCCTCAGCCTGTTCACCTTGCTGGACTAATTGTTCCAGGTGCGGCTTTCAGCAACTCCTATTTGAGCAAGGAGTGAGGTTTAGAGATATGGCGACATGTTTCCACCAGGGTGGCCTGGGTCATGCCGCTTGGACATCAGAGTGCCATGTTCCGAAATCTTTCTACGAAAGACTTGACGGACTCTCCCTTTCGCTGTTTTGTAGCTAAAAGGGTAGGCATTGTGACCTCCGACTCATCTTCGAAGAAGCGTGTTAGAAACAGCTTCTCAAGTCGCCCCAGTTCTTGATGGAACCTTCCGGGAGCTTCATAAACCACTCAAAAGCCAACCCTTTCAGGGTGCGATGAACAGTCGCGCCAGGATGGCGTCATTATCTACCACATTCCCGGTCTGGGATTTGAAAGTAGTAGATGTGCTGGTTTGGTGACCCCTTCCCGTCGAATGCTTGGAGGGTTGGAGCCTTGAACTTAGGAGGGTATGGAACTAAGTCCCACTCAGCCGATAGGGCCGGACCACTCCAGCTTCTTGGAGGTCCTTGCGATTGGCAAGGGCCTCGAGGCGTCGTTCCAATTGACTCATCCTCTTAGCATGAGTCTTCTCCTGGTCTTGGCGCTTCTTGCCTGCGACGAGGGCTTGGACACATCGAGGTAGATCGTTGTCTCGTCAGAAGATTCGGAGGTGGGCTTCCTCCCTTTCTCCCTTTCCCCTTCGGTCGTCTAGGAGGAGATCTCGCTCTTCTTCAAGCAATTTCTCAAGCATATGCTTAAGGAGTCAATGGATCTCTGTTGAGAGGCGATTATATCCATCTGGTGCTTCTGCGTCTGTTCTAAACGCCTGGCCGTCTCCTCAGGAGTGTCTGCCATGTAGGCGGAAGCCTCCTTCTCGACGGAAGAGTTTGAAGCCTGCGACTCCACTATAGCGGAGTGAGAACCACCCATTCTAAATGCCGCGGGCTAAGGCATTATGTCAATTGGGGGAATGGCCCCTGTCCGGTGCGAGTGTGTTGATACACCCCCTCCGCTCAGAGTCAGATTCCTCTGAGGTGACCATAGTTGTTTTCCCTTGCTTCTGCTAGTCATGTTTGCAGTAAGCTCCGGGTATTCAACATCTGAGAGGTTCTCCTCCTGTGGGAGCGTCTTCTTTTGACTGACGGGGAATCAGGGTCAGCTGTCTAATTAAAGACGGCTGGTGCACGCCTGACTCGCAATGGCATCCAGAGAGCATCTGGATGAGCTGTTGACAGCAGCATGGAGAAGTGGCCTGATTGGCACTCCTTTTCCTTGTCAAATAATCCCTCAAATCCGTGGGAGAGGGATTAAATAGACTAGCCTCGCGACGTGGAAGACGGGAGGAAGTCATGCGCTGTGCTGTCTGGAACACAGTTTCAGAAACGCGGCTTCGCGTCGCGGCTGCGTCACGCGCGTCTGGCGTCTCTGTTGATATGAGACGCGACTTTCGCGTTGCTGTCTGCTGCGTTGAGCAGAGAGACTTGGGAGAGAGTGGGCTGCTGGGCCCCACGCCTATGGGCGCGTGCTTCTTCCTGTTTGACGAGACGCAGAAGCTTCGCTTTGGCGTTTGGCAGTTGTCTTCAGAAGGCTCACTTTGGGGAGTCTCGCGTTTGGGTCGCCAAACGCGGATCTCTCGCAGGACGAGGTGCGGGCAAGGCATCGGATCGTGCGCTGCGTCCAACCCCAGTCAGAAACCAACGGTCCGACTGAGTGTTGACGCGCGGCGCTTCTTTGTCGACGCTCGGCATTCCGATTGCGCCGTGGAGGAAGAGAGAAGCCAACAACTTCCTGGTTTGTAGAACCAGGGGTGTTTGCCACGCGGGTCTCCTGAGAGACGCTGACGCGGGCGTTCTGTGCGACACGGTCGATCGCACCAGTAGATGTGCCGGGGACCACGCGGGCCTTCAGAGAGGCGTTGGCGCGTATGTTCTACGCGACGCGGTTGATCGCAGCAGAGGGTCTGATGTTTACGCGGGCCTTCTGGGAGGCGTCGGCGCGTGAACCAAACTTGGCACAGTGGGCGCAGGAGCACCCGACAGAGCCTCAGATTGGGCTTCAGGGGGCTGTCCACTTGAGACCCTGCGGCAGACGCGGGTCTTTGGGCTCTTGGAGCCAGAAGAGAGGAACTCTTCATACTTCGCCTGGTCGAACTCGACGAGTGATTCGACCATTTTCCCCTTACGGAAACGTCATCTTGCACCACGGTGCGCTCGTCAGTAACGAAGTTAGTCCCAGCGAGTCGCCATCTCTTGTATGCGCCGGAAAAAGAAAGAGGAATTGCTGTAAAGATTTCTTTGAATCAGATGAAAAGATTACAACAAGAACTTTTCCTTCCAGTTACAAGGGAGGGAGGATGTTGAAGCTTGAATCCCCCCTTTGTTTAATGCTGGGTTCTTCGTGTGGCGTTGGAGAGTGAAATCTTGTTTCCCCGTTGACCAGATGACGTCCTGGACCGTCGGAGTCTCTCTTCGGTCGGTAGAAAGAGTAACTCAGCTCCGTCTACCAAAACTCTCAAAGAGGAGGTAGGCGAAGAGCGGCTAGTACTCAGTAAGCTCGCTGAAGAGTCTCCTCCCTCTGTCTGTTGTTGAAGTCGTGCTTCCCTCTTGATGATCCTCTTGCCTGATTCGATCGATCTTGATGATGCCTTGACCTTCTTAATTCTCGACCTTCCAAAGCTCCGATCCCTCTTCATACCAAACAAGGCTATTTATAGGGGTCTCAGGGGTTGAAGGTGCCTCCTGAAACGCTCCCGAATGAGGGGCCACTACCCGCTACATGCGCGGTGACTGGCCCCGCAATCAGGGCATTGCAACTGAGACGCGGGCGTTGAGCCAAACGCGCCTTGAGTTTGAGACGCGGGCGTCGAGCCAAACGCCGCCCTGAAGTTGAGACGACCGGGCGTCGAGCCAACGCGCCTTAATGCTGAGAGCGCGGGCTTCGCCTTCACGTCTGGACGCTGAGGCGCGGGCGTCGGCCGACGCGCCTTGATGCTGAGACGCGGGCTTCGGGCCGACGCGTCTGGACGTTGAGACGCGGGTGTAGATCCAACGCGTCTTAATGCTGAGACGCGGGCATCGATTCCTCGCGTCTAGAGCTTGAGACTCTGCTTCCTTAATGGCTTGTTTGTTAGTCATTTTAGACAGCCTACAGTGTGTGTTGTAGAAAATGGGAGGATTTTGGGCTGCTGCTGCTGCTGTTTTTAGGCTGCTGCTGTTGTTTTAGGCTGCTGCTGCTGTTTTTAGCTGGCAGCAAGGGAAGAGAGGAAAAGATTTTTTTTTTTTGAAGTTGTAATGAAGAGTTGTGCGTGTTGTGTGTGTTGTCAAAATGAGGTTGTTCTCTTCATCCCCCCTATTTATACTCCAATCTCTTCAATAATATCATGACAAGTGCCCCCCTAACACCATCTCTCTACACCTATATCTTACACCTATAGGCAAGTTCCATCCCTCCCCCTTCATGAGGTACTAGTACCCACAAGTATGGTGGGGTATGGTAGCAAAGTCAACATGCATGTGTGTGTATTTCATTTCATATACATATATACTAATATACATACTAATATTGTATAGTATATGTATAGTATAAGTATCTTACATGAATACTTACTTCCAAATCACCTCCCTAAGGCATTCAAATGTTAGAAAAAGGTGATTAGTTAAGGCAAGTGTTACATCTCTGCATGTCTTGCAAAGTCGAATGCATTCTTAAACAAAGTGACCATAGAACCTGCTCGTAGTACTTTTTCGGCAGTTTTATGTGGACCAAAGTGTTCACCACATGCAAGCTTGTGACAAAAGGTTAGAACACTCTTTACTTTCTCATCGGGAATACATCTACTAATGATTTGATTGGAACAATATTTAAAGAGATAAAGTTCCTCCCAATGAATATCAGACTTGAGATAAGAACCGATTTACAACCTGTTTTGACCAGTGAGAAGGAGTTTATTTGTGACCAAGTATTGACTATGTTGGCAAACATGGTTCCTAGAGGTAGGTAAGATTGTTGTCATCGGAAAGGTTATCGTTGATTGGCAACTCGTTGGAATGGGAGTTTGGCACACGACATTTTCAACATCCTTCTTATCTTGATTTTTGAGATCAAACTCTTGAAGCTGGAGGATTCAACGAACGAGTCAGGCCTTCACATCTTCGTAAGCATTAGGTATCGAAGTGTAGAATTACTGGTGAATATTGTGGTTTTGGTCCTAAGTAGATATGGACGAAAATTTTCTAATGCGAACACTACTGCCAAGAATCTATCTCGGTTGTTGTATAGTTCAATTTGGACATCATTAAGAGTCCAACTTGAATAGTAGATCATATGCAGCTTGTTGTCTATGTGTTTATCCTAGGACAGCGCCTATGATAAAATCGAAAGCATCGCACGTAATCTCAAATAGTTTGGACCATCCAGGGCAGAAATTATAGGCACAGAGATAAGTTCTATTTGAGCTTTTACAAACGTTAAGACATTCGTCATCAAAGATGAAGGCACATCCTTAGCTAAAAAGTAGTTAAACGTCTAGCAATTTTACTAAAATTCTTATGAATCGACGATAGAAACCGGTGTGTCCTAAAAAAACAGATGCCTTTTTATACATTTTTGTGTAAGAAGCTTGGCTATGATCTCTATCTTCGCCTTATCCACTTCAATCCCCTATCTAAAATTTTATGACCTAGGACAATCTCATGTTGTACATGGAAATGACACTTTTTCAATTCAAAAGTCAATTTTTTTTTGACACAACGCTCGAGGACAAGTTCTAGATTGTGAAGACGTTAGTAGAATGAGTCTCCATAAATGGAGAAATCATCCATAAAGATCTCTAAAAATATTTTGACTATATCAAAGAATAGGCTTAACATACAACGCTGAATGTCATGGGGGCATTGCATAAACTGGAAGGCATTCGGTAATAAGCGAAAGTCTCAATGGACAAATAAACGTTGTGTTCTCTTGGTCCTCCGAAGCTATAGGGATTTGATTATACCCCGAGTAACCGTCTAAGAAACAGTATTACTCGTGGCCAGCTAGTCGTTCAAGCATTTGATGATGGAAGAGGGAAATGGTCTTTGCGAGTGGCAGCATTTAATTTTCGATAGTCAATGCAAACTCAAACCTTTGTTAGGAGTCCGTTTATGCCAACTCTTAGTTTTCATTCTCTACCACTGTAATCAGATTTCTTAGGGACTGTATGGACTGGGCTGACCCATTTTCTATCAAAATGGGACAAATTATATCATTATCTAAATGTTTTACTATTTCAAGTGGAAAGGTCTCTTGCATAATAGGGTTTAACCTACGCTGCGGGTCCCTCTTTGGTTTTGCCTCTTCATTTAGATGGATTCAGTGTTAAACTATAACTGGACTCAATCCCTCTATGTCGGTCATGTCCAACCAATGGCTTTCCTATATTTTCTAAAGATTGTCATAAGGTCCTCTTCTTACCCACCAGCCAGATCAGATGCTACAATAACTGGCAGAGTCTCTTGTTTACCTAGGTAAGCATATTTGAGATGTTTGGGTAAGGCTTTTAGCTCTACGAAAGGAGATTACTTGATATACGGAGGAGTCAAGCTTGTTGGCTCCAGATCTAATGAAGTTTGGCTTGATGCCCACTCAATAGTAGAATGACTTCCTCATCAAATTTGAAATCCTCGGATTCCAACAGTGTCACACTGAGCTTTCAGTTTTATCTTCTCACTATGCTCACTTGTTAGTCTTCAATAAGGTTTACCTCAAAATGTGGATCGTCCATATCGTAGGTTGTTTTTCTAAGTTGAAAACATTAACTTCCTTAGTCATGTCTCCAAAAGTCAATCTCATAGATCTGTTTCTACAATTTATAATTGTATTTGCAGTTGTTAGGAATGGGTGTCCTAAGATGACGGAAGTCTGAGACTTAGAATTAGAGACTGGTTGGGTCTCTAACATGATGAAGTCTATTAGGTAGATGAATTCTACTATGCGAATAAGGACATCGTTTATTTCTCCTTTTGGGACTTTAACTGACCGGTTAGCTAACTGGATTGTTACTTGAGTTGGACTAAGTTTGCCTAACCCAAGTTGTTTGTATACTGAGAAAGGGAGTAAGTTGATGCTCGCTCCCAAATCAAGAAGTGCTCGATTAATTTCTGGCTGACTTATTGTGCAAGAGATGGTGGGACACCGAGATTCTTGTACTTAATCAGGATTTGGTTGGACAATAGCTCACTAATATTAGTGGCTAGAAAAATCTCCGTAGGCACATTGGTCTTTCTCTTTTTGGTACACATGTCCTTAAGGAATTTGGCATAAGTAGGAACTTGTTGGATTGCATCAAGAAAAGGTACGTTAATCTTCACTTGATTGAAGAATCAAATATTTTTTCTATTTATGCATTATTATTACTCCTAAGTCTATTCGGAAATGGGGTTTGTAGACTTATGCACTTGTTCAGCTGACTTATCTTTAAAAATGAATAGAGTGGAACTAGAAGGAGTGGATGTTTGAGTTGGGTCTGGTGGCATTAACACTTGATTATCGACTTGTTTTCCCGACCACAATATATGAACCACATTACATTGGTTCATTGTATTCTCTTGAGCCACATGAACTTGACTAGAGTTTTAGGATTTGTTATCGGTTGACTAGGCAAAGTCACTTTGGGCCTTTCACTCTTAAACTGGTTAACTGACTCATTTGACCCACTAATGTAGATATGGCTTGTCCCGTATTCTGCATGAAAGATGTCAAAATTTTCTCAAAATCGGTCTTATCGGCAGTGGGATTTTGGAAGGATGGTTGTGGAGCTTGATTGGAAAAATTGGGTTGATAATGAGGTGTTTGAAAATTTTTGAAAAATTGGGCCTAGGATAATCATTTGTATTTTTGGCCCATGAGAAATTTGGGTGATTTCTCCAATCGAGATTGTACGTCCGTGAATATGAATTGTTGTGGGCCTTGCGTATGTTGCATTCGTGTGTTGGGAAACATTTGATGAGCTAGTAACACAGGACACTCTTTGAACACATGATTCATAACTTGACAGTAAGTATAGCTCGCAGGTGATGTTGAGCTGACTTAGTTCACAGAAACAGGATTCCTAAGCTTTAGGCTTCAAACCTTCGCATAACGTTATCTAATTTAGCCTCAGTTGCTATGAAGTCCTCTATCGAACGAAGACCTCTTCTGGAAGAGATTGAGTTGGAATTCCTAAACTCTTCCGGTAGGTTCCCATTGGAGGGTTTTTTTGCTAGATTTTCATATATTTTTCACCCTTCGTATTCATCTGCTTTCAAGAATCTCCTTTGACTCATGGTTTTAAGAGAGACCTCTTTTGATAATATAGATCATCAAAGAGGATTTGGCATAGCCGTCACTTATCTATGCAATTATGAGGGCATTGGACAAGAAGGTCTTTGAAACATTCGAAATATTTTCAAAACGGTTGTTCTTATTTGCACTGCACTATGTTTTTTCTCATAAGAGCGGTCTTATAGATAAGGTAGAACTTTTAAGAAAGCTTTGACGAAAGCGTCCAACGATGTGATACAATTTTCTGCTAAACTGTATAGCTATTCTTGGCTAGGTCCTTGAGAGTGAAAGGTACAAACATAACCTTATTGCATCATCTCCTAACTATGGCATCCTCATCATGAGAGATACCTCTTCAAATTTTCTTATGAAGAAGTATGCGTCCTCGGACTCTAGACCATGGTATTTAGGGAGATTGTTAATGAATTGTGGTTTTATCTCAAAACTTTTGCTTTCATCTTCGGAAGTTGAATGCAAGATGGAAGTGATGTCCTAATTGGATAAATCCTATCCTCTAGCGATATCGGTGTGTGTCATGATTTGGTTAGGTTGAGGTGGTGATTTAGTCCTAATTAATCTAGATATAATTGGGTCTCTAGATCACACTTGCATGCGCAATCAATTCAAATGAATTCACCAAAAAAAAATTAATCAATTCTATTTTAGGGTAAGCTTAGACCTAGACGACTCCTAACTTTACATTATCTGCGAAAGGTATATTGCAGACCTTACCACAAGTTAATCAGCCAACTAGGTGGTAAGATCGGAAGGAGGTATCCGTCAAGACTGGCCAAATTATACCAAACCACCAACTTCGAGATTTTGCCTCTCAATCCATTACCTAGTCACCGATTTGACAAGAATTAATTTTAACAACTTCCTCCTTTAGTCAATCTCCTAATGAGTCTGATTAATCTTAAGGCTAACGTCTAATTAATTTTAAATTAGAGTTACGTTTTAGTACAAGAAAGATGGTTTGTGGGCCAAGAAAGGGTAATGACGTCCCCACCTTATGCTGTTTATGAGTTTTGCCCTTAAGATGTATTAGTGCATGTGTACAAACAATAGAAAAGAATTCATTAAAAAGCAGTAAATCAGCCAAGGGTGCTTTCTAGTCTATATGCAATGCGAAAGTACCTAGTCTCCAGCACTCTTCAACAAAAATTAAAAAATTTAAATAGACACGTGTCTACGATGCAAGAGTCTAAATAGCTTTTTAAGTTAATCAACTAGTAGATTATTGTTAATTTATTAAAATATGCAGGGTTATCAAACAGAAAAACTATCAACTGCAGTAAAGAATCTATGCAATTCCAAGCAACCCTGCACAAAAACAGGTCAGTAGTCGACTCAAAAGGCCGCGTTTGCGCGACTTTTGCCACGTTTGCGCTACCTTGTTGAGGGTTTAGGGGCTCTGCTAAAAATTCAGAGTCCCACAACCACTTATATGTCTATTAGTGCAATTTATTTCCCTATTCTCCAAACATGCACACAAAAATAGAGAAATTAGGGTTTAGTAAAGAAAGAGAACTGTATCGTTCCCTTCCCGGCAACGGTACCAAAATTTTGATTGACAGAGAAAAAGAGAGTAAGAAGTAAAAGTTAAGGTTAAAAAATTTCTCTGCTTTCTCGCAATTAATCCGCTCTAGCTAGAGCTAAACGGGTCGATTCACAGGGATAGATGCAATGCAAGCTTTTCGATACCTTCTTTCTATATAAAACTTGGAAAGAAAGATGATGATTATAAAAGGGTTGATTTAAATAGAAAGAGTGATCATAACCAACTATTATTTACCACAACTAAGCACTAGTCTATTAAGAATAAATATCAAAATTAACTTATAAAAATTAATCCTAGAGTGTTGCTTCAAACTCAAGAAAGAAAAGTAAGATAGAAAGTAAACCCTAATTAAAATACACTAAATAAAATTAAACATTAGTTTATCAAAGTCTCAAAGTATAGCATAAGAAAGTTGTTTTAGACTTAATATTAAGCTATCAAAGTATTTAAGTATAAACTAAGAATAACCATTAATAGTATACCCTAAAGCTAGTTTAATTTAATTCATCACTAATTTTCAAGAATTATTAACTTATTCTAGGGTTTCAAATAGGTATAGGTCCAATCAATTTATCTTACAGAAGTAGACTTTAGTTGGTGGAGAGATTAGCAAGCTACGAGAGGATTAGTACTCATATTCATGGTGGAATTAAGCATGGTATTTAAAAGTTGCATAAAAGAAATTAAATTAGAATTAAGAACACAAATAAAAATACCAAAAAGAGATATAGAGGAAAATAAGAACTTTTATTGAACTTGACACCAATCCAATACGAAAACTTTCTCTTCTTTACAAATCTTCTTCAAAGTAGAAAAACTAAAAAATACAATAGAAATTCGAAAAGAAAAGATATCTAAAGAAAATTCTAAACTTGATTTTCTGAAATGCTTATCCTCTGTTGCTCTTCAGGAGTGTTTATAGGAGATTCCAGTAGTAGAGTCTCAGTAGAATACTCCCCCCAAACCTCTACGCACGCGGCTACAGGAATACGGCGTTTTCGCGGCAAATTAGAGGAAAACACGACACTTTTGAAGGGTCAGGGCACGCACTTTGACGCTTGATTTCATCTCATCCATTCATTTAAAGATTTATTCTTAGAATTCTTATTTGAATTCTAGAATTTAAAATAATCTTGTTTCCTAGATAACTTAAGAAATAAGTTATCTATAAATCTGAATTTTAAACTTGAATTTTCTATTTATCTTTAACTCAAGGATCAAGCAACTTAATTTAAATTGACTTTCTCCTTCATCTCTGATTTAGAATAAGATAATTTCTGAGTTAACATGGGCTTGATGAGCTTTTGGGCTTCTCTTTAACTTGTGGGTTTCTTTTAGGCTCTTTTTTTTTCTCTTTTTAATTATAGAGGCATGCACATTACTAAACAATAAAATGATTAAATAGTAATACTTTATAAAAAAATAAACATGAAAATGTGACTAAAAATATGTACTTTTGGTGAAAAATCAATATGCTCCACCCGAACGAAACTCCCTGTCGAACCCAAAAAGCTCTGATACCACTTGTTGGAATCCCATGACAGAGAATAGTCGCCAATTGCATGAACAAACAATCAAAGGAAAGAAAACGAGAACATAAATTTAACCAGGTTCGACAATTGTCTACGTCCTCGGGATAGAAGGAAGAGAGATCTTGTAACACCCGGATTATTAATGCTCTGGGTTAAAATAATATTATTGGATTAATAATATTTTTCTAGAATTCTTATGACTATTAAATGTGAATTCTGTGTTAAATGAATTTCAGTGATTCATTATAGAAAATCCCGGAATGGATCTGCATGAATTCTCGTATTAATACCGGGTATTGGTATTCATACCTATTTATGATTGTATTAAACAAGTTGGGAAAATGAAGAAAGAAAGAAAAATGAAAATAAAATATAAATAAGATTGATTGACGAGTTATGGAGGAGGTAAGGGGAGTAGGTGAGAGTAGGTGAGGGATTTTTTTTATAAGGGAGGAGGAAATGAGGATTCCCATTTCTCTCTCTCTCCCCTCATCTCTCTCTCTCTCTCTCTCTCTCTCTCTCTCTCTCTCACCCTCTCTGGGGTGTTGATCGGCGGCACGCCGGAGGCCGGCCAGGCGCCGGCGGCGCGGGACAGGCGCGGCGGCCGGCGGCCGGGCGGCGTGGTGGGGGAGCAACATGCCCCCACCCTTTCTCTCTTTCTCTCTCCCTCGTCTTCTCTCTCTCTTCCCGAGCTCCGGCGGCGGAGCAGTGCTGGAGGCCGCGTCGGCTGCGGCGGCGCCGGACCGGGCCGGCCAGGCCGGTGCGGAGACCGCAAGGCCGGCCGCGCGCGCTCGAGCAGCAGCAGCGCATGCTGCTGCTGCTGCTGCTATTATTGGGTTTGAAAACCCATTCGGGTTTGGGTCTAAAACCCAACCCGTTAAGAATCCAACCCGTTTCCATTTAAAAAGGTAAAATTTCATTTTAGCCCCTGTGAAATTACAAATTACTTTGGGGACCCTGAAAAATTACAAACAGCCCCCTGAATATTTTCAGTTATTACGTATCTAACCTTTTTATTGGTTTTGGTTTCCGAACGATATCTTGGCCATCCGAAGTCGGATCCGGACGATTCTTGAGCCGTTGTGATCGTGGAAACGAGAGCTACACATCTGGTATATCAGTATACAGTATTGGGTGTTCAAAATTATCGGTATACCCGGTGAGTGGAAGTCCTAACTTAAATCTTATTTTCCCCAATTTAGAAATAATTGTTGTTGGGAAATTATTGATAATATGGATTCATTGAAACTAAGAGATTACGTCATTAAAAAGATGATTGTGACAGTTATTGTAAAAGTGAATTGGTGTTATGGAACCGAAATCCAAGTAGAGTATCCGGATAATGACTCACGGATATGTTATGTATATGTGTGTGAGAACCTAATACGGGTATGATACCAAATTGAGAATTTTTATTTAAAATTCGTATAACATGACCATTAAGAGTCTGTAAGTATATTAAAATGATTGCGCATAGGCGTATGCCACATAAGTTATGTGTTTGTGGAATTTTGAGCATCATGTATATGTTGCGAGTATTTACTAGGGTTGAGAATCGAACAATTAAGTGCTGGGTTCTGATAGAAATGGTAAAGTATAAATTTTGGTTAATACCATTTACCCGTCTGTGATGAATATTGATGTCACTCAACCTGAAAGTCATTAAGTGGGTAAAGTTTACCTCCGATTCCATTACACACTGTGATTGCATGTGTATTGACTATTAATACAATAATGATGATAGTTAGATGAAGATCGATATTATATGCAAGTGATGTCCAACCTGTTATGAAAGTAATAGTTAAGGATAATAATAATCGAATGGCAATTGGTTAACACCGGTATACTCGGTGAGTGGACTAAACAGTGACAACCGGGAATCGATTACAGATCATGAATGTTTATTTATTAATAAGAGATAATTAGAAATAAGTTGAGATAAAAGATCACTTGAGACCCATCAACTTGATCGGATAATTATAGAATTGGTTATGTTGATACTGGTATAAGCAGAATCCGAAGTTGATACTAGAATTGAACTAAACAAATGAAAATGGAAATTATCTTCGAGTAACTCGATGTGACCGTGATATATAGAAAACTCTGCTAAATGGGATATATATAATTGATGCAGTATGATAGAAATAGCGTACTGGTTAAAGTATTGAAGGTTTTGTTAAAATTGATAACTCGGATGGGATCGGGATATTTCGGTAAATTAGCAACTGTGAACGTGAACCGATGATGATGGAACTGATCAAGTAATTGATAATGAACTGAATTAGAGCAACTGAATTCCTAACTCTACCGGACATGCTTGATAAGTAAATTGAATATCAAAAGCTTATTGTTAAGCTAAGTATACGGGATACTCAAATATTATGTAGTATGTTGAGTATCGATCTTGCGAATACTGTTTTCATATTTGTTGTGTTTCATGATATATACGCTCATAACGTGATTTTGTGTATCAACTAGCACACTTGAAGCAGTAAGGGTCAGCTGGTGACCTACATGATTATATATCGATTAAGTTGTTAATCGGTAGCAACTGAAAGCAATTTGATAGATAAATAACTAAGATTTATCGAACCCAATGAGAGGTGAAAAAATAAAACTTTTGAACCAGAACACATAAGTGGATATTGTACTTTTAGCGATTAATGATTATTAATGAAAAACTACTGAATAAGATCAAGTCTGATGATTATCAGATAATGGGTGACCGATGATGGTGTATAAGTATCAAGTGAGTAATTAAACTGGTGAAAACCTGTTAGAGTCAGTATTGAGTAAATCTGACAACTTAATATTAAGTATATCGATTATGATGCATAATTCGATATCAACAAAATAAATACCGATAGTATTGAACTAGTAATTTGGTATGCCTACTCGATACACCGGAGACTTTCAAGTATTCTTGTAATTGATTTAGATGAACATCAGAATCCCCTATTAAGATTGGAAGTCACATCTTTATAGTGACACCGATTATATCTAACCGGTAAGAGTTAGATAATTACCTTAATAATTGAAAGTTAGTAATACAGACGAAAGATTGAACGACGTGTCAATGAGAGTAGTAATCCAGTATGGGTAAGTGATATGTGTATATGTACGCATGTACATATGTGTGTGGTTTGATTCATATGTGAACGCAGATGATGATTTGGTTAGTAAATGACTGTGTGGTTTGGAACTAGAAGATAGAAGTAAGCAATAACAAAACATGCTGTATAGAAGTCAGTAGCGTTAACACCAGTATTTGTGGAACCTGGGGTAAATTTGGGCTGTACCAAATAAAAGTACTAAAACCAGTCCTTACTTGAAATAAAGGATAATTATGATATCAAAAGTGTAATAATTCATTAATATCGGAATTTTCGTATAACTATCATTTGTATTAGAAGCAATGAGAAGATTTTGAATTAAATTAAGTTGTAGCCAATAGGCAGTTTGCCTGAGGATAAAAGGGGCAAATGATGACAAATCTCGAATGTTAATTAAATGATAAAAGATGAATAAGTATTATGATTAGGAGAAGCGAATACTGGTACTACGAGTCAGAACTTGACCGGTAAGATATTGGGGATCATTAAGTTGAATGCTTACATGGGTGAATGATTGACACGTTATTGTGTATGCATAGTAGTCTAACACATGCCTCTTAAAAAGAAATAGTTTTATGAATGAGCATCATACTCGACTTCACGCATATATTGGCTACACATATATTGGAATGATATAACATGTTAGTTATCCTGAAAAGGCTTGCATGTTGTTAGTGGTTACATATACATAATATTGACATCATGTAAAGTAGGAATCATGTGAATCCTTTATGTTATATTGTCTCATGGATCCTTACATGTGGTTATTACATGAAGGATATGATATTTACATGTTATGATACGTGGTAAACGTATCGGAAGAAGAGAACGGGTTAAATCGGATGTGACGAAGGGGAGAATAATACGTGGTAAACGTATTAGAGGAAGGGACCGGGTTGAACCGGAGGTGACGAGGGGGAGAATAATACGTGGTAAACGTATTGGAGGAAGGGACCGGGTTGAACCGGAGGTGATCGAAGGGGAGATTATATTTTATGATGATCATGCATGCATGTTGAGATCATATTTCATGTTTGTAACGCCCCGATTCCACGGATACGGGGACGTCACTGCAACGTATATACGTAAGTCCGAAGTACCTTCCCGTATATACGCTAAGCATCAGTACAGACAAGAATCAGAGTACGGAAGCAAATGGTGCATTATACATTCCAACACATGAGTACATATACAAAGTTATCACCAGAGGTGATCCAATATTACATGAATATTATATCACAGATATGCGCAAATGCGGGAATACATGTAAATGTACAAGAATGAACAGTATAAAGGCACTCACGAGTTTACAAAGGGAAAACTCGGGAGGCGAACAAGAGGGCCTGGAAGGATAGAGCTCTGGACGGTCTGCTGGAGATCCACGCTACCGATGCGCCACTCTGATCAGCAACAGGAAGAATCCACACGCTCCTAGCTCCATGACCTGAACGTGAGGTCCAGGGGAGTCAGTGACACTCCCCAGGCGAGTGTGATAGAAAGCCAAGTGGCGAAGCAGGATGAGCACAAGTGTGCATATAACAATTGATATCAAGTTCAGAAAACAGGGGTTAGAACACAAGTCTAGAAGGTATGAACAAGTATAACATAATATCCATAAAACAGGAAATCCAGGGTAAATCTAATTACAAGCAAGATTGATTGTATACGCTTAGGTCACGGTCCCATGAGAATAGTACGTCGAAGGAATAATCCAAACAAGGAAACCCTCATCTATATACCTTTATCTCATACCACAGTAATCCAAGCTTATAGAATCAGAGTTGCAAATCACATGATAGTCAAACAGGAATACATAACGGAAATCATGACATGTATAGCAGGTGTAACAAGGATCATAACAGGTATCTATTATTATTATTACTTGTCTTACTTTGATATCTAGCTATGTGAATTAGCGTCCCAACGCACATAGATCCATATCCGAGTAAAGCAAGGTTTGTTATTGGAAGTAGATGGAGAACTAATAGTGCTTCTTATAGTAGTTCCCATACACCTGGGACCAGCTTGGAGGCCCAAAGTCCCCTAACAGTAATCTCTTGTGGGCCCTAAGTCCCACTAACACTACCGCCAATATATTTTATTCCCATACTATAAGCAAGGTATCATTCCGGCATCCATCACTTCCTCCCATTCCCATACAAGTTGTCCTTTTTATGGCTTATAACATAATTATCAGATTAAGGGAATGAGCAGGATCATAACTGGAATACATAACTGGAATACATAACTGGAATACAGGTACTACATTCCCTTTATCATGATAATTATAAGAATCAGGTGTATCATGCTTGGTGTCAAGAGATAGCATGATAAGTGGTGATATACCTCAAGTAACATGTCACTAAGTATGATATACAAACACATGAACCAATTATAAGATCTAAGTTTGAGAAAGTAAATAGCTATAATAAACAGCCAAAGTTAGTCGACTAGGTGGAAAGAGTAGTCGACTAATAGAGGGGTTAGTCGACTAGGAAAATGGGGTAGTCGACTAAAACTGTGTTCCAGAGAGTTGGATCTGATTCAGGAAAAGTTAGTCGACTAGGATGGATTAGGTAGTCGACTAACAGACATCTAAAGTCGACTAATAATCAAGGTAAGTCGACTAAAACTGTGTTTCAGAACAAGAGTACGTTTCAAATAGGTTGGTCGACTAGGATCAAGGGAGTAGTCGACTAATAGGGTCTCAAGTCGACTAATCATTAGGTCAAGTCGACTAATAGTCTGAAAACAGAGTACAAAACAGATTTTGATGGTTGTGTTTGATGATCAAAATAACATGATTTGAAGACACGAGTATACAAGAGATGTGAACACAAGTATGCTAGGAATTAGCCAAGTCTTGGTGAATAAAAATACTCACATAATCAATAAAATAGGAAAGCAAGAGGATAGCTAGAACGGGCAGAAACCTAGAGTTCAACGACCACGAAGGGTCGGCCACGCATGGTATAAAAGCAGTAAAAGACATATAAACATGAAATAGAAATATGAAGCGAAATACTTATCGACCGATGAAACGGGAAACTCAAATAGAGGCGAGACTACTCGCTGAAATAAGAAGATCCAGAAGAAAGCGAGAACACTCGCCTAAATCACCGAAAAGCCGAAAGGTCCGAAATCCACGGAACTCGGGACGCGCCATAAAATATGATATGAATATGTAGAGAGAGAAAGTGAAGAGGTTTTGATGGTGGTGGTATTTTGGAGAAGGTAAAGGAGAAGTGGAAGCTTTGGTGGAGTTTTGGAATTTGTGGTGGTGTATATGGAGATGGAAGAGGAAGAGTAGTTGTAGTGGTTGTTGTAGTGGTGGAGATGAAGAGGAGTTGGTGATGGTGAAGGCTTTGGAGATGTGGTGAAGAGAATAATGAAATGAAATGGAGAAGGAGAGGTATTTATAGAGTTTTGGATTTGTGAAGGTGATGCAAATAAATAAAAGAGAGGGGGTTATTTGCAAAGTGAAGGGGTGAGGTGTTTCTCTTGGCCAATCATGGGCTGCCATGGAGATGGAGAGAGAGTGGAGATATTTGTGGTGGAAGTTGGTGGAAGAAAATGGAAGGTTAGAGAAGGAATTGGAAGCTTGTAGAAGTTTGGAGAAAACTTAGGGTGGAAGGAAAAGGAAAGAAAGAAAAAGGAAAAGAAAATAAAAGGGAAGATATTTTGGTGGAGTGTTGGAGAAGCTTTGGAGAAGCTTGTTGGAGAAGCTTGGAGAAACTTAGGGTGGAAGTAAAAGGAAGCTTCTGGTGGAGCTAAAGGAAAGAAAGAAAATAGAAAAAGGAAAGAAAATGGAAAAGTAAGATATTTTCTTGGAAGAGAAAATGAAAATAATGGAAGTGGCGGATTCCCGGGATTCGGTTGCGGATGCGGAAATCTTTCGGAAAAATACCGAAATCGTCCCGAATTTAAGTATCTCGGAACGTCTCGAAATAATAATCAAAAATCAAGAATATTAAACTAAGAATCACGGTGAAATCCGTTTTAAGAAATACTTTATAGTTTTAAAGCTAAAAATCCCGGAATCAGTTACCTACCGACTCCGATGGAATTTTCATAAATTCATAAAATTCTCAGAAAAAGTATTTAGGTAGAAAATATGATTTTAAGAAATAATGTCTAAAGGAACTTTTAGAAATTCTAAACCGTTTGTAAACTAAAAATCCGGGAATCGGTCAGCAGCACTGGCCGACACCGGTTTTGAAGATATTTTTTTTTAACTGAGGAAAATTCCAGAAAATCATATAAAATATATAATATTGGAAAATGATATTTAAAATTAAAATCAGTCAAATACAAGAAGTAAATCGAAAAATACGATCGAAAATCTGAATACGCAACTAAGTACGTATTCCGGGAGCGGGGTGTTACATTCCATCCACCTTACAAAAAATTGCGTCCTCGCAATTTCGATAAGGGGTAAAATGAACACAAAGGGGACAAAGGTAGAATAAAGGCTTCGAAAAACCAAAACAGGAGAAAGGATGGAAGAAATTAGGAATCAAAGGAAAGATGATCAAGATAGAATAGATAACTCTGTACTTGTAGTTGGAATGTATAACCAAGACTCATGTATTCCAGTTGCAAATTTCTTTACCATTGATTTGCCTTCTGGACGTACTGAAGAGGTTTAGAGCCTAAGCTCTGATACCATCCTGTAACGCCCCGATTCCACGGATACGGGGACGTCACTGCAACGTATATACGTAAGTCCGAAGTACCTTCCCGTATATACGCTAAGCATCAGTACAGACAAGAATCAGAGTACGGAAGCAAATGGTGCATTATACATTCCAACACATGAGTACATATACAAAGTTATCACCAGAGGTGATCCAATATTACATGAATATTATATCACAGATATGCGCAAATGCGAGAATACATGTAAATGTACAAGAATGAACAGTATAAAGGCACTCACGAGTTTACAAAGGGAAAACTCGGGAGGCGAACAAGAGGGCCTGGAAGGATAGAGCTCTGGACGGTCTGCTGGAGATCCACGCTACCGATGCGCCACTCTGATCAGCAACAGGGAGAATCCACACGCTCCTAGCTCCATGACCTGAACGTGAGGTCCAGGGGAGTCAGTGACACTCCCCAGGCGAGTGTGATAGAAAGCCAAGTGGCGAAGCAGGATGAGCACAAGTGTGCATATAACAATTGATATCAAGTTCAGAAAACAGGGGTTAGAACACAAGTCTAGAAGGTATGAACAAGTATAACATAATATCCATAAAACAGGAAATCCAGGGTAAATCTAATTACAAGCAAGATTGATTGTATACGCTTAGGTCACGGTCCCATGAGAATAGTACGTCGAAGGAATAATCCAAACAAGGAAACCCTCATCTATATACCTTTATCTCATACCACAGTAATCCAAGCGTATAGAATCAGAGTTGCAAATCACATGATAGTCAAACAGGAATACATAACGGAAATCATGACATGTATAGCAGGTGTAACAAGGATCATAACAGGTATCTATTATTATTATTACTTGTCTTACTTTGATATCTAGCTATGTGAATTAGCGTCCCAACGCACATAGATCCATATCCGAGTAAAGCAAGGTTTGTTATTGGAAGTAGATGGAGAACTGATAGTGCTTCTTATAGTAGTTCCCATACACCTGGGACCAGCTTGGAGGCCCAAAGTCCCCCTAACAGTAATCTCTTGTGGGCCCTAAGTCCCACTAACACTACCGCCAATATATTTTATTCCCATACTATAAGCAAGGTATCATTCCGGCATCCATCACTTCCTCCCATTCCCATACAAGTTGTCATTTTTATGGCTTATAACATAATTATCAGATTAAGGGAATGAGCAGGATCATAACTGGAATACATAACTGGAATACAGGTACTACATTCCCTTTATCATGATAATTATAAGAATCAGGTGTATCATGCTTGGTGTCAAGAGATAGCATGATAAGTGGTGATATACCTCAAGTAACATGTCACTAAGTATGATATACAAACACATGAACCAATTATAAGATCTAAGTTTGAGAAAGTAAATAGCTATAATAAACAGCCAAAGTTAGTCGACTAGGTGGAAAGAGTAGTCGACTAATAGAGGGGTTAGTCGACTAGGAAAATGGGGTAGTCGACTAAAACTGTGTTCCAGAGAGTTGGATCTGATTCAGGAAAAGTTAGTCGACTAGGATGGATTAGGTAGTCGACTAACAGACATCTAAAGTCGACTAATAATCAAGGTAAGTCGACTAAAACTGTGTTTCAGAACAAGAGTACGTTTCAAATAGGTTGGTCGACTAGGGTCAAGGGAGTAGTCGACTAATAGGGTCTCAAGTCGACTAATCATTAGGTCAAGTCGACTAATAGTCTGAAAACAGAGTACAGAACAGATTTTGATGGTTGTGTTTGATGATCAAAATAACATGATTTGAAGACACGAGTATACAAGAGATGTGAACACAAGTATGCTAGGAATTAGCCAAGTCTTGGTGAATAAAAATACTCACATAATCAATAAAATAGGAAAGCAAGAGGATAGCTAGAACGGGCAGAAACCTAGAGTTCAACGACCACGAAGGGTCGGCCACGCATGGTATAAAAGCAGTAAAAGACATATAAACATGAAATAGAAATATGAAGCGAAATACTTATCGACCGATGAAACGGGAAACTCAAATAGAGGCGAGACTACTCGCTGAAATAAGAAGATCCAGAAGAAAGCGAGAACACTCGCCTAAATCACCGAAAAGCCGAAAGGTCCGAAATCCACGGAACTCGGGACGCGCCATAAAATATGATATGAATATGTAGAGAGAGAAAGTGAAGAGGTTTTGATGGTGGTGGTATTTTGGAGAAGGTAAAGGAGAAGTGGAAGCTTTGGTGGAGTTTTGGAATTTGTGGTGGTGTATATGGAGATGGAAGAGGAAGAGTAGTTGTAGTGGTTGTTGTAGTGGTGGAGATGAAGAGGAGTTGGTGATGGTGAAGGCTTTGGAGATGTGGTGAAGAGAATAATGAAATGAAATGGAGAAGGAGAGGTATTTATAGAGTTTTGGATTTGTGAAGGTGATGCAAATAAATAAAAGAGAGGGGGTTATTTGCAAAGTGAAGGGGTGAGGTGTTTCTCTTGGCCAATCATGGGCTGCCATGGAGATGGAGAGAGAGTGGAGATATTTGTGGTGGAAGTTGGTGGAAGAAAATGGAAGGTTGGAGAAGGAATTGGAAGCTTGTAGAAGTTTGGAGAAAACTTAGGGTGGAAGGAAAAGGAAAGAAAGAAAAAGGAAAGAAAATAAAAAGGGAAGATATTTTGGTGGAGTGTTGGAGAAGCTTTGGAGAAGCTTGTTGGAGAAGCTTGGAGAAACTTAGGGTGGAAGTAAAAGGAAGCTTCTGGTGGAAGCTAAAGGAAAGAAAGAAAATAGAAAAAGGAAAAGAAAATGAAAAAGTAAGATATTTTCTTGGAAGAGAAAATGAAAATAATGGAAGTGGCGGATTCCCGGGATTCGGTTGCGGATGCGGAAATCTTTCGGAAAAATACCGAAATCGTCCCGAATTCAAGTATCTCGGAACGTCTCGAAATAATAATCAAAAATCAAGAATATTAAACTAAGAATCACGGTGAAATCCGTTTTAAGAAATACTTTATAGTTTTAAAACTAAAAATCCCGGAATCAGTTACCTACCGACTCCGATGGAATTTTCATAAATTCATAAAATTCTCAGAAAAAGTATTTAGGTAGAAAATATGATTTTAAGAAATAATGTCTAAAGGAACTTTTAGAAATTCTAAACCGTTTGTAAACTAAAAATCCGGGAATCGGTCAGCAGCACTGGCCGACACCGGTTTTGAAGATATTCTTTTTTAACTGAGGAAAATTCCAGAAAATCATATAAAATATATAATATTGGAAAATGATATTTAAAATTAAAATCAGTCAAATACAAGAAGTAAATCGAAAAATACGATCGAAAATCTGAATACGCAACTAAGTACGTATTCCGGGAGCGGGGTGTTACAATGTTAATTTGCATGTTACGATTATATTTTATGTTGATCAGGTATGGCACCTAGTATATCATATGATTATTTATAATATCCAGTATATAGATATGATTGTTATGATATCCGAATTGAATGTTAATAGGTATGGCACCTAGTATATCATATGATTGTTTATGATATCCGGTATATGGATATGATTGTTATGATATCCGAATTATGGATGTTAATAGGTATGGCACCTAATATATGCATATGATTGTTTATGATATCGGGTATATGGATATGATTGTTATGACATCCAGTATATGGATGTGAGTGTCCCGTATTTCTTCATGTATGAACACAATTATAATTGGATACTAACATGAGTAGTGTGTGATGTCATATGTATATTGGGGTAGGTGCAATATTGAACTGTAACTAATCTAGTAAGATTAGGCTCTCTAAGAGTTGTGTTGTGGCCATGAATATATATATGAAATACGAACATGTTACAAACTGGAAACCGGAAAGGTGATTATAAGAGACTAATGAGTAGGTCAAGTATTGAAAAATCATTGAGATTGTATGTTAATGAAATATTGGTCACGTGTACATAGAAGAATACATATAGGAAGTATCAGATAATAGAAAGAGTCTATGATTCATAAGCTGCAGTATCAACCACAAGTAGAAAGTATTGAAACTGATTTTTGATATCGCTCAACTGCATAATACTTGAATTACAATGTGAAAAACACCTAGAGGGGGGTGAATAGGTGCAAGTGCTAATCTAGTGAACTAAGTGCTCTAAATGCGGAAGCTTAAACAATTCTTGCAACACACTTAATACAACACACAAGTGTAGCCGAATTCCCCGTGAATGGCTCTGGACTAACTCCTCTTGATTCCCCTAAATATGGGTTGAGGTGCTATGTGAAGCTCTTGTGGTTAAGTATAAGTGAGGCACGCACACAATCAAGCCAAGCATATAAGGATGAGCAATATGAAAGATGCAAGGCAATACACAAGCAAATAGATATGATATGGCAATATGAATTATGCTCAACACAAGCAAATATGATATGATGATATGAATGATGCTTTGCACAATTAAACAAGAGAGAGTTAGAGAGACAATGGATCAAACGCTAAGACAAGATATGTTTCGAGGTTCGAACCCCTAGCTCTACATCCCCGCCTACACCACCGTGTAGGATTTCCAATCCACTATCTCCCACCGAGGGAACCTCTACCGAAGAGAATTTGTTACAACACAAGGAGTACCAAACTCCTCTCTCAAACACCGCCTCACAACCGAGGGGTAGGCCTGTAGCCAAACCACAACCAACACCTCTACCGAAGAGGGTTACAAACACCAACTCCACCTCTCACTAGAGGGAGCAAACAACAACCAACTCCACCTCTCACTAGAGGGAGCAAACCACAATCCTCAACCTCTACCGAAAAGGGAGCAACCCAATCAAAGCAAGGTTTTACAACTAAGAGGCTCAACCAACCTCAAACACTTCCCTCTTTCTTTTCTCTTTTTCCACAAACAAATGATCCTAATAGAATAGGATAGGTGATAGCTCAAGTGTGGAAAACTAAGTGTTTTGATCAAGAAAACTCTTGGGAAAACACCAAAAATGATATAGAGATTTTTGCTCAAAAACAATTCCCAAAACCTAGTTTCTTTGAAATAAACAAAACACTTAAAAAACAAATAGAATGAATCTTTTTGCTCTTTAAACTCTTTTAAAAACTTCTTAAAAAACAGAGAATGGGAGAAAATTAGCTCTAAAAATCTTGGCCAAAATCCCAAAGAAATGGGGTTTAAATAGGCCCATCAGAAAACTAACCGTTAGGCTGATCTGGCAGCCTGACAGGCTACCGGTCAACCGGCCCGGCCGACCGCCAACGGTCAGAAATATGACCGTTGGGGCAACCCGGTCGACCGCCCGGTCGACCCAAATAAACAGAGAGCTCTGCTCTCAGGTCCGGTCAGCCACCCGGCCGACTGTCCCTGTGACTGCCAAACGTGCACAGTCTTGTGCACGTCGGTCGACCCCAAGGGTCGACCCGTGCGGTCGGCCGACCTGGCCTGTCAGCCACCGTTCTGGGACAGAAACACATGTAAAATATTTTTCTAAAAATCTTTTATCTCTTTTAAAATTACCATAAAAATTGTTTTATCATTTTACTTTGATAAACACAGTTGTGATAAAAATTTCAAGACATATATCAACATATTCAATAATTTTTGTGTCTTGCAAGTTTTATCAAAAACCAACACTTGTATTTTTATCAAACTTGATTTTTCAATACATGAATAGAGAAGTCAAAATAAGTTTGTTTAAAAGCTAAGCATGCATGTATAGAATGAAATAACTATACATATATCAATTAAACTTGTTTTGATCAACTATTCATGAAAACCAAAAACCAAACATAAAACGTGCGTGTTTGTGCACTTGAGCATATCAACTATACTAATCTTTACAAATGGATCTAAACACACTATCTAAACTAGGATACCTAAGTCTTCTTAACGATCTTCCATCTTCAAGTAGACCCGATCTAAAACTCCATCCATAGGCTAGGCAATGTGTGATCTTGAAGTTTGAGCCCTGGAATCACTTGTGAAGCTTCAAACTCCTTGTAGAAGCTAATCACCAACTAATATCTTGCTAATAGATCTGAAAGTTAAACTCAAAAGAATATTAGTAAACATAACTACATGAGTTAATCATCATCAAAACTAGAGTGGAAGGCCTTTGGGCCAACAATCTCCCCCTTTTTGATGATGATAAAACTCATGGAGTTATATATGCATGATTAAAGTTAAGCTTCAAAGAAGCTCCCCCTTAGCTCATGCATAAATAAATAAACAATAGATATACAATAAATATTAAACATGAATGCATAGATATGCATAAACAATAAAAGGTTCTAAATACCAAATGAAATATTCACAATAAACATGTTCTAGATACCAATTAAAATCATAATATATGCAAAAACATAAGCATGCATATAAACTCATATAAACTCAAAATCTTTCTCCCCCTTTTTGTCAATCATCAACAAAGGGGTAAAAACAAAATCAAAACATTAAACAAATTCTTCTATCAACAAAACATGTTCTAAACACCAATGAAATGTGAAAGGTGTTCTAGATACCAACTAAATGAATAAGACTTTTCCCTTTTTTTTTAAATAAATGCATACAAAGACATGCATATAAATCCAAATCCTTCTTCCCTTTTTTTGTTCTATAACACAAATGATGTAAATAAGGGGTAAATAACAAATCATAAGATGTACACTCAATTAAGATACCAAATGAAACTTATATGTCAATGAAGTACATCTTGATACCAATTGAAAGTGAACATACCAAAATAAAATTTTGAGATACCAATTTAAACCATAAACATTTTGATATCAAAAGATAGTATTTTCTTTTTAAGCTATATAAACAATTTTGATTCTGATATCATATGCTTAAAATAAACATCAAATTTCCAATCATAAGTGTGGGAGTGGGAATCAAATACCAATTGAAATATGAAAGTCAAATTTTCTCCCCCTTTATGAAATACAAACTAAAACAATGCGTAGGCTTGATACCAATTTAAAAGTAATCAATTGAAATAGGATAATCATTTAGGTTTTCAAGCTTAGCATAAACAAATATTTGTGCTCTAAGATATAGGAATATAGTAGGCACAAATAAAACATATATGTATAAAAAATAATAGATACCAATAGACATTGATACCATTGAAATGAAGGCATACATACATAAACACATATGAGTATACAAAAGAATCAAGATTGATACCAATTGAAAGAGTTCAATGATACCAATTGACATAACAATAAGATCAAGTGTATATCTCATATCAAAATGAAGAATACGAACTAGTTAAATGGAAATTTTTGTTAACTAGTACGAAATCCTTCAAGCAAGGAATAAACTACAAATAATTTTCATAAAACACATGTAAATCACATAGCACTTAAAAACACTCAATAATCAATAAAGTCCATACATGCTCAGGAAAACATACTCATAGAAATATTTTAAAAGATGATTAGTGTACAAGTAATGTGTGACATGGCATTATGAAATTTCCAATTAAGCTCAAAATTCCTTGAACCATGGAAACATCAAAACTTATTTAATCTTCAAGGTATATGTATGTCTTATACAAACTAAAGTATACATACATATCCAAACACAACGAGTCCACAAAATATATGCATTAAGGCACGTGGCTCAAAAAGGATGTATATGTATAATAATAATTTGGATAAAATAGATATATACATGAAGTTAAACAAATAAACACGAAATCAAGAAAAACTAAATTTTCACCAAAACAAATTTCATTTCAAGGTATATGTATGAATTGTCAACACAATAAGTATACATACATATCCCTAAACACAATTGAGTCCATATATATAGATTTGCATGAAAGACAAATGACTCAAAGGGTATACATGTATAACTTAAGGTTTGGCAAAATGCACATATACATGAAATGAAAAACTCATAAAACAAATCCAAAAATAGGAATACAAGTTTAAAATGCATGAATCATCAAAACTAGACTATACTAGCACATCTAATGGGTTCAAATAAGCATTCAAGCTCAAACATATATAGATTTATTTGTGGCCCACTATATGCACAAGTATAAATCCTAGTCTTAATGAAAACTAACATCTAAAACATGTAATCAACACATGAAGCATAAAACACGATATAAATTAACATGATAAACATAAACATGATTATTATGAATATCCACATGTTATTAGATTTATGATGTACATGATAGCTAATAAATATGAGAACACAAAATAATAATCCATATTAAACATGGGTGTCTCGAATATTATACATGTATGTCAAGAATCTAATTAACATGGCATTTTCATACTAATCACTAAACAATGAAACATGCTATAAACAATGAATATTAAAAGTATGAAAAAAATTAATAGGAGTTAGGAATCGTTACCAAAACCTAGAAGGCAACTCTCCTTGTCTCCAAAAACATGATGGTCCTCTCCACCAACCATCCCTTGAAAGTGATGCATCCAATTGATTTCCTTTGAGCTTGGAACGCATCCACTCCAAGGTGCCTATATCTCACGTCATGTGAGAGCCCACACCTACATCAAAAATAGGAGGGGTGGTCTTTGGTACCCATATCTTCTTGGGTCCATGGGGGTTAGTACCTTCTCTAACCTAAACAAACTTCTTTGCTAAATTTGAAACATGTAATCTATCATAACAAAATTTAGCAAGGTGGCCCATACGTCCACAATGTGTACAAGGGTACACATGAGCATACATGTGATGGGTGTGTCCGTGAGGAGCATGTGTATGCCGTGGAGGGTGTGCATGAATGGATGGAACTTGTTTCTTTCGAAACAAAGATTCCAATCGTGTATGCCCAACAACACATTGGCTCAAAGTGGAGCCCAAACAATCTACACTCTTCTTAAGCATGGATATATCATTGTTGATCAAAGAAGAAGTGTGGCATGCAATGGGTGGAGTGTGTGAAAGTAACCTAGCATGGCAAACATGTGCATCAATCTTATTTTGCAAAACTTCATTTTTTTTTAAACAAACATTTAAGTCATTAGAAATAGAAATTATTTTGTTTTTCAAAGCAACATTCTCTTTTAAAACAAAATCAATTTTTGAAGACAAGTTTTCATTTTTCTTTAAAATAACATGGCAATCATTTTAGATTTTAAAAATTCATTTTCTTTTAGTGCAAGGTCTAATTGAGATCTCAATGAATCCCTTTCATTAGAAATCTCGATCTTCTCTTGCAAAACCATATTAAGTCTAGAAATCAAATCTTTATTATCATTGTTAAGGCCTATACTTTTCTTTTTCAAAATATTATATTTTTCTATCAATTTTTCACAAACTATTGATAGTTCTTCATTCAAAGCATGTGGATCAACAAAATCATTACATGAAGAACTAGCATTATCACTATCTAGTTGAAGTTCCGATTGTACCTCAAGGGAGTCATTCCCTTGGATCATATAGCATTGAGAATCGAATTCTCCACTAGACTCCTCCGGTTGATTTGGCAATTGAAGCTTGGAGGTGGTGGTTGTTGTCAACTTGTTCTACACTACAAAAGCGGAATCAAGATTAGAAACAAGCATAAGATAATCTTTTGAAAGCATGCTTCTAATAGCCTCAAGGGCTTGTGCATTGGCCCCTATATGCTTGCGGTCACCAAGATAACATCTCTTGATAGCGGCAAGGAAAACATGCAAACCTAAGGTCTTCAAATAGCTACTCATCATAACCTTCCAAATCTCAAGTCTAGATATGTCAAACATAGGAGGGCTATCCATGAGGGCAAACTAAATGTGTGCAAACAAACAAATGCAAACAAGATTAGCCTAAAATGAGGATCTTTAACTCTAGGTTGTTGACCCAAAATCAGAGCACTTGGCTCTGATACCAATTGAAAAACACCTAGAGGGGGGTGAATAGGTGCAAGTGCTAATCTAGTGAACTAAGTGCTCTAAATGCGGAAGCTTAAACAATTCTTGCAACACACTTAATACAACACACAAGTGTAGCCGAATTTCCCGTGAAGGGCTCTGGACTAACTCCTCTTGATTCCCCTAAATATGGGTTGAGGTGCTATGTGAAGCTCATGTGGTTAAGTATAAGTGAGGCACACACACAATCAAGCCAAGCATATAAGGATGAGCAATATCAAAGATGCAAGGCAATACACAAGCAAATAGATATGATATGGCAATATGAATTATGCTCAACACAAGCAAATATGATATGATGATATGAATGATACTTTGCACAATTAAATAAGAGAGAGAGTTAGAGAGACAATGGATCAAACGCTAAGACAAGATATGTTTCGAGGTTCGAGCCCCTAGCTCTACATCCCCGCCTACACCACCGTGTAGGATTTTCAATCCACTATCTCCCACCGAGGGAACCTCTACCGAAGAGAATTTGTTACAACACAAGGAGTACCAAACTCCTCTCTCAAACACCGCCTCACAACCGAGGGGTAGGCCCGTAGCCAAACCACAACCAACACCTCTACCGAAGAGGGTTACAAACACCAACTCCACCTCTCACTAGAGGGAGAAAATAACAACCAACTCCACCTCTCACTAGAGGGAGCAAACCACAATCCTCAACCTCTACCGAAGAGGGAGCAACCCAATCAAAGCAAGGGTTTTACAACTAAGAAGCTCAACCAACCTCAAACACTTCTCTCTTTCTTTTCTCTTTTTCCCACAAACAAATGATCCTAATAGAATAGGATAGGTGATAGCTCAAGTGTGGAAAACTAAGTGTTTTGATCAAAGAAAACTCTTGGGAAAACACCAAAAATGATATAGAGATTTTTGCTCAAAAACAATTCCCAAAACCTAGTTTCTTTGAAATAAACAAAACACTTAAAAAACAAATAGAATGAATCTTTTTGCTCTTTAAACTCTTTTAAAAACTTCTTTTTAAAAACAGAGAATGGGAGAAAATCAGCTCTAAAAATCTTGGCCAAAATCCCAAAGAAATGGGGTTTAAATAGGCCCATCAGAAAACTAGCCGTTAGGCTGATCTGGCAGCCTGACAGGCTACCGGTCGGCCGGCCCGGCCGACCGCCAACGGTCAGAAATATGACCATTGGGGCAACCCGGTTGACCGCCCGGTCGACCCAAACAAACAGAGAGCTCTGCTCTCAGGTCCGGTCGGCCGCCCGGCCGACTGTCCCTGTGACTGCCAAACGTGCACAGTCTTGTGCACGTCGGTCGACCCGTGCGGTCGGCCGACCTGGCCTGTCAGCTACTGTTCTGGTACAGAAACACATGTAAAATATTTTTCTAAAAATCTTTTATCTCTTTTAAATTACCATAAAAATTGTTTTATCATTTTACTTTGATAAACACACTTGTGATAAAAATTTCAAGACATATATCAACATATTCAATAATTTTTGTGTCTTGCAAGTGTACGCGCCGGAAAAAAGGGAAAGAAGTCTTTACTGTAAAATTTTCCTTGAATCAGATGAAAAAATTACAACAAAACTGCTTTTTCCTTCCAGTTACAAGGGAGGGAGGATGTTGAGTCTTGAATCCTCCCTTTGTTTAAGGCTGGGTTCTTCGTGTGGCGGTGGAGAGTGAATCTTGTTCTCCGTACCGGATGACCGTCGGGATCGTCAGGGAATCTTCTTTTTGGCTGGTAGAGGGAGTAGCACAGCTCTGTCTACCAAAACTCTCAAAGAGAAGGTAGGCAAAGAGCAGCTTGTACGCAGCAAGCTTGACGAAGAGTTGAGCTCTCTCCTGTCACGATCTGTCTTTCTCTGTGATCTTCTGATGCCAGATGCCTTTCTGATCGCCCTTGTGTCTATCCCCTCTCTTCTCTGATTTTTTTTGACCTCATAGCAAATGAGGCTATTTATAGAGGTCCTAGGGGGTGAACGTGCCCCCTAAAAATGCTCCACGATGAGGGGCCAACTTCCCCACTTCCCCGCTATGTGGGCGGTGACTGGCCCAATAACCAGGGCGGTTATAACCGAGGCACGAGATGCGGGTGTCGAGCCCACGCGTCTTGAGGTTGAGACGCGGGTGTCGAGCCCACGCGCCTTGATGTTGAGACGCGGGTGTCGAGCCCTCGCGCCTTGGTGCTGAGACGCGAGTGTCGAGCCCACGCGCCTTGATGCTGAGACGCGGGTGTCGAGCCCTCGCGCCTTGGTGCTGAGCCTTCGCGTCTAGAACTTGAAACTCTGCTTTTTAATGGCTTGTCTTTTAGTGATTTTTAGACAGCCTACAGAACCCCCTCCAAAGTTTTCGATATTCCGCAGTTAAATGGGACGGATTTCGAAATACTTTGAATTTTAGCTGAATTCACCTCTATGACTGGACTGTTAATGCTCCGGGTTTGATCTTATCTGGAGTTGGTCTTCGTGAGTATACTGTTGAACTCTTTGAGGCCACCAGAGTTGATCATGTTGAGTGTCTAGATACACAGTCTAAACCTCCCCGATTGCTTTTAGTCTGTCACGGACGCGCTTTAAGCCAGGAGTGGACGATCGTCTGCTTGTGCCAGTGTACTGTTGAACTGATCTGCAGAAGCAAGGACTGAACGCCAGTTCTTTTTGAAGAGCAGAGATAGTACTGCTTTAAAGACGCGACTTCCATGGGATGCGTCTTTTGGAAATGAAAAACGCGACTGATCTTCCATAAAGCAGACGCGATGTTCAGCCGGGCTGGAAAGACGCGAACTTCTTAGAGAGACGCGACTTTTTGAATGCATTTATGGCGGTGATGACGGGGCATGTCCATCGAAGAGACGCGACCGTCGGGTGCGAATCCGTGCCATGTCATGATTGCACTGCCAGTTGGCCTGGGGAACCGACGGGATTTCACCTTTTGGCGCGCGAATTTTCCGGTTCATTAAATGATCTGTTCCACGTGTCAAGCGATGACTCGCTGCAGAGTCATGGCGCTGGATCTTTGCGAATCATCAGAATGATTTCTTCCACGCATCAAGCGATGACTCGCTGCAGAACTAATCGAGCCACGCGCCGCGTATCTTCGCGAATCCTTGTGCCTATAAATGGCAACAGTCAGAGAGATACCTCTTCTTCTCCGAGCGTAGGGTTTTCAATAAAAAGAGTTCTTTTTTCTCTGTTCATCTCCATTACTGGATTCTTAATCACCAATGGCACCTAAGACCAAGCCAACCGCATCCTCTTCAAGAGCGACCGTCGCCGAGGCCCAGAGGGGCGGTTCCTCCGCGCAGGCAGTCTCTTTCCTAGGTATAATGCCGTTTTAGGCTTGAACTTCACCATTAATGGGAGTTCATGGAACCCTAAAAAGATATCGTTTGGAGGAGAACCATTAACACAGAAAACAAACCGTGTTTGATTCTCAGACGCGGTCTCAGACGCGGTCTTTGAGTTGATAACCAAGGCGCGGGTTTGATGACCCGGTGCTAGCGAGTCCTGCATTTCGGATTCTTCACTTAGAATATTTCTAATTGTGAAGGGTCCGGACGCGAACTTGAAGATTTTTCATCAGGTGCAGGTTTTTGATGAATCTTGCACCTGAGCCCAAGTGCTTAGAGATTTTTCATAAGTCTTGGTTTGCAAAACGCGGATTTGATCCCGCGGGTCTCACGCCTGGATGCGTATTTGCAGGTCTGGACGCGGATTTGATAATTCCTGCGTCCAGTATTTCTTCTGCGTCTGGACGCGGATTCGCAGGTCTGGACGCGGATTTGATAATTCCTGCGTCCAGTATTTCTTCTGCGTCTGGACGCAGATTCGCAGGTCTGGACGCGGACTTGATAATTCCTGCGTCCAGTATTTCTTCTGCGTTTGGACTATAGACACTTAGCATTTTTGATAAGGTGTCTGATTAAGTGTCCTTTTCTTTTGCAGTACCACACCCTTCTGCCCCACTCGCCAAGAAGCGCCACTTTGGACATGTAGGTGGTGCTGACCGTGATCTGGCCTTTGTGCTACGAAGGACAGTACCTGTGACTGCTGACAAGTCACAGGAGCGCCAGAAAAGGCTCTCCAATGTTGATATAACAACCCTTAGGGTGCTTATGACCGATGCGGCATTCACAACGGATGATCGCATCAAGCTGGAGAAGCCTGCCTTCTTCTTCGGAGATCGTATCGACAATGGCGGCTATTCCATGTATGACGGAAATTATAGATGGCTCCGTCAGATAGGGGATAGAAGATTCTTTCTTCCAGACATGGAGAGGATGTTCCCGCTGTCTTATCTCCAGCACATGTCCGTCCCTCGGAAGATGACATGGGACGTTTCCCGCTACGTCCCTGAGATTACCCTTGGTGACTTGGGCTCCGAGAAGGTATACCGCCATGGTGACATGATAGGGCGGTTCTCGGCCTGTTCCCCGGGTCGCGCAAGTCTGAGCTCCCAGTTGGAGAGATACCAAAACTCGGCACTACCTTCCTCAACGCGTTTATGAAAGCGGAGGGTGATTTTCCGGTTGAGTTCCGTGCGCCCGGGTGGGTTCATTCCACCGAGAAGTATTGGTGGTGCAGGATGGTGAGCTTCGTCCTTACCGATCTTGGAGATCTGCTAGAGCACGTGGGATTGTACCCAGCAGTCAGGGCCGTGCAGTATGGCATCCCGCCGAGTTCTCAGAACTTTTTTGGGGTCCTTGAGCGTTACAATTCTTTGACGGGGACATTCTTCACCCCGGTCGGAGAGATGGGCCTTGCACTGCACGAGTTGCATGAGGTCTCGGGGCTGGCAACAGGGGATTCTCCCTATGAGGAATATATCCCAGCCACTGAGGAGCTCAACCTTATGAAGAAAGGGTCTCCTCAAATGTACGAGACTTATTGGGAAGTGCTATGTCATTTCCATATTTGCGGCCAGATAACCACTTGGAGGTCGGGAGGAATCAAGCAGCTGTCTTAGGCCAGTTACTTGTTCAACAATGTCAACAAGAAAGACCATCCAATAACCCGACTGGCTCCCAGCTCCGACGAGGAGATTGACGACAGGATCGCCCAGGCTCCTGAAGGCTTCTACACCACGGTTTCGAACGAGGACGGTTTCGAACCTAACATGGTCTTCGAAAGCTTTCACCATCAAGCCCGGACCCCTATCTCCGATCGAGCATTGTTGGCGGGCTTCTTAATGCTGTGGCTGAAGCGTTGTGTGGTGCCCACGCTGCCACATGAAGTCATTGTTGCCGATGTAGTGTACCCGGCGGTGCTCCTGGCCTATGGCAGTCCCATAGCCCTTCTTCCGGCCGTGGCGGCTGGCATTCAGAGCGGGTTGCGGGCGTTAACCCAGGCTTTCTGCGAACCCGGGAAGGCTGACGACTCCCATGGCAAGCCGATCCTTGACTCAGAGGGGAAGCCGACGGTGAAGCGCCCCAACCCTCGGATCGAGCTGCCTTATACGTACCTCATGGCTTGGTACGTGATGCACTGCCCTTCCCTGATGACGCCGGTGCCTTGGAGTGAGGGTTTCGCCCCTTTTGTACCGCGGTTGGAGGGTTCGGACTGGCGTAATACTTATATATATTTCGTCCGGAAGTGCATTTCAGATGCTTCGAACTACCAGCTCAATCGCTGCTTCCCTGAGATCCCTGGTGCATCTTTCGGGGATCTATTTACTGATTTTGCAGGCCCAGATAACTTTACGAGGTTGTCCACGGGGGTCTTCTGGTGGTTGATCAACATTCGGCCCGGATATGTGCTTTTCCGGCAAGGGACTTCATGCACAATCGAGCCGTACATGCCGAATCGTTTCGCCCGACAGTTCGGCTACGATCAACTCTACGTCGGCAATCCCAATGCTCGACTCGCCTTCGAAGGGAACTTGTTCGAAGGTGCTCGGGCTTGGTACTACAGTGTGGCCGGAGGGACAGGAGCAACTTTCCGTCTACCTATCGAGGGATCAAAGTGCCGTATGAGCTTCAGCTTCTGCTCCTGGTACTTCCAAGTCAACCAGACACCATACTTTGTTTCGGAGTATTCATGCATTGAGAGTATCAATGCAAATCTCGAAGCAAGGTCGGAGTCCGGTAAACGCTCGCGAGGCGTCGAGCAGTACCTGAAGGCTCTGAGGGAGGTCGGGAGAAGGTCAAGGGAGGAGCCGCGAGCAACAAGGGCGGAGCCGCGACCAACCAGAGCTCGACAGGCGGTGGGCAAGCGTCGTCAAGGCTCTACTTCCATTGCTGAGCCTGCCCCAAAGAAGGTTCGAAGAGACTTGACGGCTGCAGTCTCTCGATCTGCGGACATCCCTTCTGGTGTTGGGGAGCCGAGGGAGGAAGAGGTGGACAAGGATGACACTCCCTTGGTCCATGCCCGCAGGTTACACCGCAGGAGCCTCAGGATTGCGGAGGAAGGGGAGCCTGCTGACAGACCCACCGCCACTGATGAGACCGAGCAGCTCGAGGTCGATATAATGAGCGGATGCGATGTTGAGATTCCGGGGATCTCAGCTCAGCCTGAGTCTTCCTCAGCTCAGAGGAGGGATGAGGCACAACAGCCTGGGTCTCCTTCTGTCTTCATCTCCAGTCCTCGGATGGTTGACCCCAGCCCTACCACTGGGGTGTTTAGAGGCAAGGCTTCGGCTACCGAGGCCTCTCACGTTGAACTGTCGTCTTCCTTATCCGTAGAGGAAAGCAATTTTGAGGATGAGGTCGACTATGGTGACGAACCCGCTCCTCCTGATCCGAGCAAATTCTCACACATCTCGGAGGAGGAAATACATGGGTGCGAGCCGTTGACGGTATCACCACTGGCGGCAGTTACTCCCGCCAAAGGTATTCTTTTCACCTTCTAATTTGATTTCCCTTTTCATTTGAAGAGGAGGCTTTAACATTCTCCTTTTATGCTGCAGGATTAGCTGAGGATACCGAGGCTGCAACCTCCTCGCATATCGAGGAGATGTTGCAAGAGTTGACCCAGCCGGAAGGAGTTGAGACTCCAGCTGCCGAGCCTTCTAATCTGCAGGAAGAGGAGGCCACCACTGAAGTCAGAGAGACGTCTCCTCTGCAGGAAGAGGTGGCCACCACTGAAGTCAGGGAGACTTCTCCTCTGCAGGGTTCGCCCAAGGATTCGACATCTCTGGACCTCTAGCTTGGTAAGGAAATTTTGATGTCTCGGATGTTTCTCTTTTTACCATTCTGGCTAATGTTGAAATAAATTGCAGAGAGAACTGAGGGGGCCCAGGTAGAGAGTCTGATGGTCAGTGTCCTCCCGGAAGGCCACACGGCCCAAGCCTTGGCTGAGGTTTCTGAGGAGGTCGAGCTCACTACCCTGTCATCGGCTGTGGAGGCTCCTGCAGAAGTGGTACCCCCAGAAGCGCCAGTGGCTGCTCCTGTTCCTGCCGTACCCGTGGTCAGCTCGACTCTTGCACCAACAGAGCCGATCTACATCCCCCACCCCGTGATAGAAAGGGGATCGGGGAGCACTTCGGATGATGATATCATGGAGCTTTTGACACGCCAGGTGGTGCAGCAGTTCCTTACCTCGATGCGAACATGCATCGATTTCGTCCTGACTAGGGGTAGCTCCCTTGACTTCGCCCAGATGTTTCTCGGAAACCAGGTCGAGAACATCAAGTTGGCCGGAGGCCCTTCGCTAGCCCAGGCGAGTTAGCTGCTGGTGGATCAGCTGGGACAGCACCTGAGAGAGCTTTGATCCCTGGAGGATGATGCCGGTTCATCCCACGAAGCCCAAGAAACGCTGAACAGGCTTCTTGTTGCTCAAGAGTAGGAGCGAAGAGAGGTGGAGGAGAAGATAACCGATAGCACTCGTCTTCTTGAACGTGTCCAGGCTGATTACCAAAGGCTGGCGATTGAGTCCGAGGAGTCAGAGACGATCATACAGGCCGCAAAGCAGGCTATCCTTGACTCTCGAGCTGTTATAGCCAGGGCTGAGGCCATGATTGCTTCAACGAACAGAGGCTTGCTACCTCTGAAAAGAGGCTAGCGGAGTTAGAGGTCGCCAAGGCGCAAGCTGAAGCGGACCTCTCTGTTCGTTCGTCCGAGCTGGAATCCCTCCGAGTGCAAGCGCAGGGATTTTTGTCTGAAGCAGATCTGCGGGCCCGAGCTCTCATGGAGGTTGAGAAGGCGTGTCAACATAAGATACATCGCCTTAGAGAGAAAATCCGTTCTTTGGCGGACCAGGACTTGTAGCCTTTTCTCTCTTTCTTTTTTCTTTCAAGAAAAGGACACTCTGTTCACTAAGAGTATTTTGTATTGGCTTTTATCATTTTTGATATAATAAAAGTCTTTGAAGTTTTTGGTTCCACCTCCTTTGTTGCCTTGCTGTGGATGAATTCGACCTCTTGATCACAATCTTTGATTAACTGATTGTGAATGCTGAACCTAGGTGAAACCAAGTTCTTTAAATGAAACGCGGCGTTTGACCCTTAGGCAGAACTAAGCCCTTTTGATGAGACGTGGCATTAGTTTATAGGGACTTAGGTAGAACTAAGTCCTTTTGATGAGACGTGGCGTCAATTCATGGAGAGACGCGGTCATCAGTTCATAAGAACTCGGATAGAACAAAGTCCTTTTGGTGAGACGCGGCGTCAATCCATAGGGAGACGCGGCGGCGTCAACTCGCAGAGAGAAACGCGGCTTTGAAGACGCGACTCGAGCAGACGCGATGGACGCGGCCCTGTGTATTTTCCCTTAATCTCAGAATGGACTAAGTCCTTTGCTGAGTCAAGTGCTTTTCCTTAAAATGGGCCCTGTTTGCTGAAGGGACGCGATTCTGAGTCACGCGGACTTTCCTTTGGAACGCAGGTGGACGTCATTCATTCTGAAAAAAGGAGACGCGGGTTCCGGGACGCGGTTTTCCCATCTGCGTATCGATGTAGACGTTACATGCGGCCTGACATAAAGATTTTATGAGATTTTTGAACGTCAAGTCTTCACTGACGATTGGGAAACCGGGTCATCCGTTGTTTCCCGAAGCAGTTGTCCACGCGTTGGTTCCTCATTGGACTCAGGCGTTAATGCCTTTTAATGCAAAACCGGCGCTGGCGGTTTGAGACCAGCGCCTGCGACGGTTCCCGAAGCAACGTTCCACGCGTCAGACTCCTATTGGACTTTGACGGTCGTGCGATCATTAAGGCCGACGGTTTTAATTAATGAACCATTAATGACAGCTATCAGGGGCTGCCTATAAATAGGGGTTCCTTCTCTCCCTTTAACAGTCCATACTGTGTTCTTTTTGAGAGCGAGTGCTCTGAGAGTTTCTGCCTTCCCCCTTCAAAGGACTTCACCAGGGGTTTGCCTCCATGGATGAAGGTGACCCAGAGCTTTCATGCTTCTGTTTGGTCTCTTCAGGACAAAGTGTCTCTCTGATCACCTTCCATGTCCATACTCTAATGCAGAGAGTTAAACTCTTGACAGAGGCCTCTGCTGGTATGCCGTCCCGACTTGCCGTGATGTTTCTAGTCCACCCAAGTTTGCACTTTGGCATCACCATCATCTGGATTTCCTCATGAAGTCTGAGTTAGTGCATTCCTTCTGGAATTTGCGCCGCCGACTTAAACTTCGCTGGACGCGAGTACAGAAGTCTTTGGCGCTTGACGCTGACTTTGCTCATGAAGCTCGCGTTTTAAGGCCACTGACTTGGATGAATTCCAACTCGGGCCGAAGGTTTCAGACCCGAATTTTGCAACCCCTGTTCCCTCGACAGGGAGATGGCAATTTTCGGCGTCTGAGTCCTTTCGTGCCTTGTGTTTTAGGCGCGGGCGCACAATGAGACCACGTTTGAATCCTGTGTGTGGCACAGTTTTGATTCGCGTCTGCTTCTGTTGACGCGGTATTTTGACTCACTGCGCGGGCTCATTCCCGCGTCTGAAGTCTTCGACAATAGCCGCGTCTGTCACTTAGTTTTCTTTGTTGAAGTATACTAAGTTCCAGATTTTCTAACCCCTTGTTTATTCCTTGTAGGTAGGCTTGATTGTCCTTTTTCAGGTTCGCTGGGCCCCTGGAAGAATATTCCGGTCGGCAAACTCGTTCGATGTTCATCTACAAGGGAAGAAGTCATGGTCCTCGTCGTCTACAAGGGAAGAAGTCATGGCCCTTGTCGGGGACTTAACCCTCGCCAAGATCTCATTGGACGCGATGCACCAGTCATGCCTGCTGGCAAGGGATGGTCAGGGTAAGGATGGCGACGAGGGGGTTACGGTGGATATAGTGGTGGTTAGCATCCCCTTCCTCTCTCACCCCAAAAGTGACATCGAGGATTCTCCATGTCTGCTGGATGGCCTGCTGGGGAAAGAGATGCTCATGAATGAAGGGTTGCAGGGCTTTCTGCTGCCACCGGACCTCAAGAACACCATTACTCTTAGCTTAGCCAGCTAGGGCTAGTGCAATCGGCTCCAACTGTCGCCACAGTTTGGCGCTTTTCCAGACATCGTGCACTGGGAATCAGATGCGGCTTCAAGGAGTGAGTACGGCCTCTGAGAGAGGGACTTCTTTGTACTCCTTAATTGTAACACTCAATCTTATTGTATAAGAGAGCGTTTTGTATCACTTTCGTATGCCTGGATATAAATAAAAGTGACACTTTTCTTTTTGCCTCTTTCATTGTCTTGAACTTTTTGTCTTCAGTTAGACTCATAGAAGCAAAGAATCTTTGATTTTGTCAAAATTATGATGATAATCTTAATAAGTCAAACTTTGTAGGGAAAGATCCTATTTCAGGAACTCTCACAATACTGTCAGAGGTGTAATATTAACTTGACAGAGATGAAATAATTTTCGGTGGACCTGCCACTTTATAAGAGTAAGTGATAAGTAGAATTGGTATCCCCAGGGAGGGTGAACTTTCATCAAGTGTTTGGGATTAACTTGATTGAGCTCAGCTGGGGATTTGATGGAAACACTGTTGATGGTGTAGTATTAACCTAACAATATTTTTAGGTAAACTTGTTGTTCTGTTGATGAGAATAACAAGTGAGACTAGACTCGTGGGGAATCTAGGAAAGTTTGTTACCGTTAGAGGTGTGATATTAACTTAACGGGTTGAAAGTGGTCTTGTCAGAAGTGTAATGTTAACTTGACAAGGATGTGAGTCAGAGGTGTGATATTAACTTAACTCAGAAGTGTCACTGTCATAGGTGTAATGTTTAACTTGATAGTGAGGATAATACTAGAGGTGTAATGTTGAACTTGGCATTGGTCATCTCGGCTTGTATAAGGAAGTCCGAGGGAAAGTCATGGCCATAGGTGTATTGTTTAACTTAGCAATGACTTGATGCTAGAGGTGTAATGTTAACTTAGCATCATCCATTTCAGCTTCGATATGGAAATCTGAAGAAAAGTGACTGTCAGAGGTGTAATATTAAACCTGACAGAAACCTGATTACTGTTTAGAGGTGTGGTGTTAAACTTTAACAGTAATTTGTCAGAGGTGTAGTATTAACTTGACAAAGATTAACTCATGATAAGAGCAATTTGAGGACCTGTCATTCTATTGGTGAGAATTGACAAGTGAAAATTTGAAGTGCCAGAGGTATAGTGTTAACTTGGCAAATTTGAAAGTTTGATACTCCGTGTAGAGTTGACAAACAAAATTTGTACTCGACAAGGAATATTGAAAAGTTTCCATTACCAGAGGTATAGTGTTAACTTAGTAATGGTTGTATTTTGTAGACCTACCATTCTGTGATGAGAATTGGTAAGGGATTTTGGAGGAAAGAGTGGAGCCAAGTCCACTTAGGATTTTTAGCAAACCCTCAGCTATCAACGGATTTGAGGTGCCTTTACCAACTACCGTTTGAGTTGGGCTAGCCATGCTATTCCTCTCAGCATGATGAGTTGTCGAAGACTTATGTTGGGCTTAGAAGCCAACATTTTCCTCTATCCTTAGCCGTCGGGGGCGTCGGATGTTATAATGAAGAAATTCTTCTTACTTTGATCAGAGGTGTACTTTTAACTTGATCAGCGGAAGAATACCATCTAAGGATAGTATTTCTTCAGGAACCTGCCATTGATCGGCATCATGAGTGTATCGTCATTTGAGGTTATGAGGCGATATGACCCATTTGAGTAGACTGACTCTACTACAAATGGTCCTTCCCATTTGGGTTGAAATTTTCCTTTTGTCTTGTGCGTCATTACCATGGGTCTTCTGACGGCTAAGACAAGATCGCCTTTCTTGAAAGTTCGCATTTTAACTTTCTTGTTGAAGGCTCTGGTAATACGAGCTTGGTAGAGCTCGATTTGTTGTTGGGTCTGCAGACGTTTATCATCTAAGGCCTCCAGTTCCTGGAGTCGCTGTCGATGCTTCTCCTCTGTTGTCATCTCCGCTATCAAGGCGACGCGTAGAGATGAAATTTGGATTTCCAGTGGGAGCACAGCTTCACACCCGTATACCAAAGAAAATGGTGTAGCTTTAGTCGGGGTTCGCACAGTTGTGCGGTAAGCCCATAAGCATTCACCCAACTTGTCATCCCAGTCTCGTTGACTTTTCGAGACGAACTTCTTGAGAAGCTTGCCAATAGTCTTGTTGAAAGCTTCTGCGAGGCCATTAGCGGCAGGATAGTATGCCGTTGAGGACACACTCTGGATTCTGAACTTAGCGCAGAATCTCTAGAAAGCCTGGCTGATGAACTGAGGTCCATTGTCATGGACGATTTGCCGAGGTACACCGAAACGGTAAATAACGTGATGTTTCACGAACTTGATCACGTTAGACGATTTTACCTCCTTCAAAGGGATGGCTTCGGCCCAGTTAGAGAAGTAATCGGTTATTGCCAAAATAAACCGATGTCCTTTTGATGATGGTGGGCTGATAGGGCCAACCACATCCATCCCCCACATTTCAAATGGCCAGGTAGAGGTTGTAGAGTGGAGATACCCGGTGCTTGATGGATGAAATCGCCATGCACTTGGCAAGCGTGGCATCTTTTAGCATAGGTGACGGCGTCGGCAACCATCTTGGGCCAATAGTAACCCAATCTTTGGAGTCGATGTGCCAGTTTTAGGCCAGGTTGATGGGCTCCACACATACCGTCGTGGGCTTCTCTCAGTACCTCTTGGGCTTCTTTTGGTGAAAGGCACCGGAGTAAGATCCCGTCATGCGATCGACGATACAATGTTCGCGTAATCGCATTATAATAGAATTTGAGGGCTTTCTTTCGAATGGCAGCCGCCTCTTTGGTATCTTCAGGGAGAATGTCGTATAAGACGAAATCAATGTAGGGGAATCGCCAGTCTTTAAGCTCTGGACCGGTTGACAATTCCAGTGCTTCTTTGCCTTGACAATCTCCCTTTGACTCATGATAGCCCTCGAGAGCATTTCTCGGGCAATACAGGTCGTGGCTGTAGACGAATATCTTCTCCATTGCTCCGGCTGGAAGAGCTAAGGAGGCCGCGAGGGATGCGAGTGCATCCGCGTGCGCATTTTGCCTGCGCGGTACATGGTCGATGTAGAAGCTTGTAAATCCCTCGGCCATGCGGATAGTTGCGTTGTGGTAGGGTACTAGGTCCTCATGTCTGACTTCGTACTCCCCGCGAACTTGGCTGACGATGAGTTTAGAGTCGCCGTATGCCTCGAGATTTTTAACGCCAATCTCATCGGCGAATTGCATCCCAATCAAAAGAGCGTTGTACTCCGCCACATTGTTGGAACAAGGCTCAGTTAATGAGACAGCTCGGGGAATCACATAATTTTGTGGGGATACGAGTACTACTCCTACCCCCGCTACTACGTGTCCCTTTGGGCCTGTTCTTGATGCACCGTCGAAGAAAAGTTGCCATACTTGACTTTTGAACGATGTCTGAGTCAGGCAGACTTCAGCAACTTCATCTGGGAGATCCTCGTAGACTTTGGCTGCCCTCAGATCTGGGTGCTCAGCTAGGAAATCCGTCACCTCTTGTCCCTTAATGGCCTTTTGTGGTAAAAAGTGCATCTCATATTGGGAGAGCAATATGGCCCATTTTGCCAGCCGGCCGTTTAATGATGAAGGTTTAGTCATAAGTAACCTCAGGGGGTTGACTTTTGATATGACGTTTATAGTTTGGCCTACCAGATAGTGCCGCATTTTCTGAATAGCGAACACTAATGCCAAACATTCCTTCTCGATCGGGTTATACCGATGTTCGGCTCCGACCATTGTTCTACTCAGATAGTAGATTGCTTGCTCTCGTCCTTGGTCATCATGCTGAGCTAGTAGAGCCCCCAAAGAATGATCCATTGCCCGGACGTATACCAGGAAAGGCTTTCCGGATACCGGAGCTGCAAGGACTGGTGGTTGGGTGAGGTATTGCTTGATTTCCTCGAACGCTTGTTGGCAAGCGTCATCCCAAATGAATGAGACACCCTTTTTCATTAACTTAGCGAAGGGTTGGCATCTTCCGGAGAGATTTGAGATAAACCTGCGGATGTACGCCAATCGTCCCTGCAATCCCCTGAGTTCTTTGAGATTTCTCGGGGGTTGCATCTCCTAGATAGCGCGAACCTTTTCCGGGTCCAAGTGAATTCCGATAGATGTTACAACAAATCCTAAGAATTTTCCACTGGCCACCCCCAGGAAGGACTTTGTGGGATTCATCTTCAATTGATGAGCCCGCATGATGTCGAAGACCACCTTCAGGTCCGCTATGTGATCACCTTTAGTGCGGCTCTTTACCGCGATGTCATCAACATAACATTCCACCGTTTTGCGTATTTGCTGATGGAAAATGGCGTTCATGGCCCTTTGGTATGTTGCCCCTGCATTTTTCAGTCCGAAGGGCATGACGGTGTAGCAATATACCCCTAGAGGTGTCCTGAAGGAGGTATGTTTTTCGTCATCAGGATACATTTTGATTTGATTGTATCCTGAGAATCCGTCCATGAAGGACATTCGTTCGAATCCACAAGTATTGTCAATCATGACATCTGTGATCGGCAATGGGAATTCGTCCTTGGGGCAGGCCTCGTTTAGATCGCGGAAGTCGATGCAGATCCGGATCTTCCCGTTCTTCTTGGCGACGGGGATGATGTTGGCTACCCAGTCGGGATGTTGTTCTTCCCTGATGAAGCCAGAATCAATAAGTTTTCTGACTTCTGATTGAATTGCCTCCATTATTTCTGGACGAAACCGTCGCTGCTGTTGTTTGACGGGTTTTGCGTCCGGATTGATGTTGAGGCGGTGCATAGCCACTTGAGGATCGAGTCCTGGCATGTCCTCATAATTCCAGGCGAAGACGTCTATATACTCTTGTACAAGAGATATTAGATTCTTTTTCTCCGAAGGTGACAGGCCGTCACTTATGAAGATGGGCTTAGGGTTAGCCTCATCTCCTAGGTTGATCTGAACAACCTTGTCTTCTGTGGGTGGCTCGCGCTGTTCAAAGCGAGTGTCCCAAAGAGCGTTTAAATGTTTGATCCAAGGATCTGTATCAGATTGGATCATTTCTTCATTTCCATCTTCCAGGTGGCTTGTCGAAACCATGTTCACTGAAAGTTCCTTGAAGATGTTGCCGACACTGACATCTGACTCCCAAGATGATGTGTCTGAAGAGTAATCGTTGCTCAACAATTCTTGAGAATCGGAGGCTGATGGGACCAGAGTTGATACATAGCTCAACCCCCGGCGCGTCCGATGATAATAATCAGGGGCCTTCCCTTTCGGCACAAAGGATCGAAGCAGCGTCCTCCTTCCTTTGCTGAAGTTCAACCCGGGTTTGTTGGTCAGGTCGTACCCCATGCATCTCATCATTTTGAGTGCTTTTGGTTCATAATGACCGAACTGAGGGGATTCCTCCTCGCCTTCCGATTCTTCGCGGGGCGTTGGTTCAGACGAGATTTGACCAAAAAGAATTGGTTTTTGGCCTTTCTGTCTTGCTGGAACCATAAATATAGATTCTTGCGCATTACCATTATCTTGGTATGTCTCGAAGGACGACTTCACTGGTACATGCAACGATGCCAAAGCATCTATTGCCGACCAGGGGTCATCGTCTACTTCGGTGCTAGTGTCTGATGGTACTGAATCAGAAGCAAACACAGAAAAATACGCAAAATCTAAATCTTCATTAATATACCAACCGCCTACATCGTCGGTGGTATTATCAACATCGAGCTTATTAGTACTCTTTACAAGTGGTTCTAACTCCCACAGGCACTCTTCTTTCTCGGGCTCCGTGTCAGCTTCGTTACCAGAGTCTGGCTCCTCTGGTCGCAAGACTTCATCCGCCTCCACCGGATCTTGGTACAGCAAAGAGTCGGTGAAATAATTTTCGACCCCTTTGAACGGATACCTTTCGGCGATCAACGTCTGCACCTTTCCACTCCCGTCAATGTATTTCATGACTTGGTGGAGAGTGGAGGGAACGATGGAGTTGCGGTGAATCCACGGTCGTCCCAGCAATAGATTGTAGGAAGTGTCGGCGTCGATGACGTAGCATGTCACTTCCGACTTGAGGCTTCCAATCTGGCATTTGAGCTTGATTTCCCCAATCGGACGGGTCTGGTTGGCATTGAACCCATAGATAGTTGTCTGAGTAGGGCTCAAGCGATGAGTAGGAATGCCCAGATGCTGCATGACCCGGCGAGGCATGATGCTCAATGCGGACCCTGGATCTACCTGAATGCGGTTCACCTCAGACGATCCGATATACCCTGTGAAATACAGGGGTCGATCATGCTTCCCTTTAACCTGCATGTCATCTGCTGTGAAGGTAATGCAGGGGGCATTCTGGGAGGTGTGGAGACAATTCTCTACATCTTCCTCCTTTGGCACCTGGGTCATGAAGACCTCAGCATTTGCCAGAGCTTCTTGTAGAGCTTCTCTGGTCGACTTTGACAGCCTAAGAAGCTCATACAAGGTAATCCGTGCCGGGATGTTGGCCAATTGAGCCAGGACATCAAAGCGGTAAGGCGCCGTAGATCCTTCCGCGATGCCCTTTTGAAGGGCTCGAGAAAATCGAGTCTCCTTCTGTTTCTCCACGGGTTGTTTTGTGGAGGGCTTGGTTGGCTCTGCAGCTGGTTGTGGAGGGGTTGCCGCCGTTTCGCCATACTGCTTCAAGTAGGGCTGTCCTGAGCGGGTTCCCGCCATCGATTGGTTGGGCTCTGTGGCCAAGACTATTGTTTCTTCCTCTGAGTCGGTTAACGAGGGAACATCAGTCTCGGCTTGTAACAACCAATTTTGATTTACCAAATTTTCTCCTCATCTTAATTATTAAGGATTTTTTTTTTTTGGCTAAAGGCATTATCTAAAGTAATTACCCTCCATATTTCAATAGCAACAATTTTACATTTAATTAGTTGACACACTTCCCTTTCAAAAGCTTTTACTAACTATTGGTTGTGATGACTATGAAAATAAGACATGAAGGCTTATGTACACATGTTATGGAGCCAACTAGTGACTTAACAAGGGTGAGATAGGGCATAAACCTCAATCTAACCTTTCATTTCCCCCTTAATCCAACCTAGTTTACCCTAAGTAGTTAATTAAGGGTTGGTATGCATGTTTGAGGGGAGATCTAGGGCTAGGATCTCATTGGGGCTTGTGAGTCCAAGTGGCATCATGAGAGGAGCTTGGCCAAGTGGCAACATGAGAAGGACTCTCCCCACCTAGTAACTTGCACACAAGTTAGTTAACTCCCAAAATTACCCTCATCTTCATCCTCTCCAATTCTGCAAACTTCTCCTCTCCCAAGTGAAGAACTTGAATCCCTAGCCACCCTTTCACCTCCTCTCAAAAATTTTAAGAAAAGAGATTAGGACACCTCTCTAGCCCCAAATCCCAACTTCTCCCAACTCTGAGTCAAGACTTCACGAGAGGGAAGGAAGAGACGCGCGCGCAGCAAGCAGAGCCGCAGCAGCACGCGAGCTGCTGCTACTTTGTCGCAAAACTGCGGCAAAGAAGGGGAAATTGCGGCAATACAGGGAAGGGAAGGCCGGATCTTTGAGGGGGAGATTCTTGGTGAGCTGGGGGAGATATCTAGAACTGCCAAGCAGAAATTCCTGAAGCCTAACTCTCTGTTTCAGATCTATAAACAATTGTGAGTAAACCTAACTATTAGGGTTACATCTTCTATCAAGTTTTAAAAATTGAAATTTTGAGTTTGTATTTGATGAACCACAAAGGTATTAATTACTGTTTTTGTGATATCCTCAAATTAGATGAAAATTATAGACATTACCTAGTTATTGTGCCTCTATACTATGTTGTGATGAGATGCATATGTGATACACATGTTCTAGCTTACTAATTATACTTCAATGAGATGATCTAGTATATTTAATTCGCTGTTTTCATGATTATTGTTGGGCTAAATGAAATCCAATGAATATTGCATAGTTGTTGGTCTCTACATTACATGGATATGAAATGCATGTGTAGAATACATGTTCTAGCATACTAATTACGCCTAAGTGAACCAATTTAGCACTTTAATTCGCTGTTTTTCTTGACCAACATCATGATAACCAAGTTGATATGCGTATAGTATAATTTTGGCTCTTCATAAATAGAAATGGTATGATGCATTATGTGAGGTCTAGGATTTGTACTAATAGCACTCCATAAATGCCGATCGATTAGCTTGAATCATACTTCATGTTCACCATAGTGCACGGGGGAAGACCCCTCCTTACAATATAGCATTGTGTTAAGTATTAGCAAGTTTATGGGGGCAATGCATATATTCATGCGGGTTGAATGTGGCGTGATTATGATGTTACTATGATATTGGGTAAACCCCAAGTACATGTCTTCTTTCTTATTGTTGCACATCATTTCGGGCATGACGTGTAAGTTAGTTTTATATTGCTTGTTATGGATATTATAACTTAAATTTGCATGATGCATTTATATAAAAGGAGGAAGGGGCCGGGCGGGAGCCGGTAGGAGGGGGGAAGACGGGGATTTGACATATACAGATATATATATAAACGGAGGAAGGGGCCGAGCGGGAGCCGGTAGGAGGGGGAAGACGGGGAAATTTATAGGTTTTATATATACTTATTATAAAAGGAGGAAGGGGCCGAGCGGGAGCCGGTAGGAGGTGGAAGACGGGGGAATTACATTTAGATTGATTGGCATATAAAAGTGAAATGTCAAGTTTCGTTCTATATTGATAATGTTTGTGTTAAACTAGAATGTCACTTTATGTTTATAACGAGCCGAGTTGATGTGAGAGGACTAATCCACAAAAATTACACACATACTCATACAATTATCTCATTTGTATCATGATATGGCGGAATGCAACTCTTGATAGTGAAGTCATGTAGACCACATATGTATGGAGCCTAGAACAAGTAAGTTAGGTTGAAAAAGTTTGTTGTTTATGGAACTCATTATAAAGTACCTCTTCTAAACTGTTTATCTTATGAAATTATTATATCAACACCCTATGGCATGGTTTACTCATTGAGCTGTCGAGCTCATTTTATTTTCTTTCCATCTTTTCAGGTTTGGATAAGGGTAAGGGACCTCTCTAAGTGGAAGAGTTAAATTATGGAATGTATGGCATGTAGTTGTATCACTTTGACTTACTCTTGTTATATTTAATATGTATGTAAGGACTCTACTTTAGTCCTCTTTCTTTTGTGGAACATGTTGGGATGTACTCGGTGTATATTTGTCTTTATAGTATTTGAAACTAGGGACTTTTATGTGATGTAATGTGTTGGATTGTGAACTCCTCGGACATGTTATGTCTTGAACTTCGAAAGATGGCCATGTGTGGGAATGCAAATTGTTGGGAAGTTAACTATTGTGATGTTTTGATGAAAAGATATATGCTTACGATGAAGGATGCAAGTTATGACATATGTATCTAGTTAAGGTTTGGGTATTGTGACATGATAAGTAGGCCGTGTGGGCCGAAATCTTTGATGGAATTAAGTAGGCCTTTGAGCCGAAATTGTTGGTTATTGTAAGTGGGAAATAAATGAAATATTAAGGATGATGCTGCCAAAATTTTTATAAGAGTAATGGAGATAATTGGTGTTTTAGGCCTAATCTTGTTTATTAGAGCTAGGGACCGTTACAGTTGGTATCAGAGCATGATTTAGGCAAGGTTAGCCTAGATAGGTGTAGTATGCGGGACTGTTTATGGAATCATGTGAAATTATATGTGTGCTAGGGTAAGTTAGATATGGGGTATTAGGGTGATAGTAGAATCTTAGGGTATTTGACCCTGAAATATAGGATATTTAACTGTTCTCTATATTTGAATACGGGTACCCGCATACCTTAATTCAAATGTATCTTGCAAGGGGTGCGGGCCCTTCTGTAAGAAATTCCAGTGTTATGGGACGCCGGAAAGGAGAAAGCAATCAAAATATCACATAAGTCAGGGTTAAACCTATTGGAAGGACAGTTGTACCCAATGAAAAATTTATGAAAGATCGACATGGTTAAATGAGTGACGATTTTCTATCATGTCTTGATTATATATTCATGCAAATTATTGCTTTGAGGAGAATTGGAAGACACATCGTCTAATATAAATCTCTTGCTTCTACAGATGGGAGATTCTGAAATGACTGGATCATTATCCGACGGTCCGGGGTCGGAAAGTTTGAGTTGGGTTGCGGACCAAATGGACTGGGATTTTGAATCTGATGAGACCGATCCAGATGTCATTCTGAAAGGTCCCCCAGACAGTACAGATACAAGGGTTCGCACGGAACAAGATGAGAAAGATGAAATCAGTGAGGCAGAAAGTGCCATAAGGAATACACCAGCAGCTATGGACCTGGGAGTCCTGCCTAGTGAGGAGATGAATCCTGAAGGAAGGATTTTCTTTGGAGGCATTTGGTGGAACTCCAGCTGGGTAGAAGACATGGACCTGTACGATGATCATGAGAATTGGGGATGTGATTATGATGCTGTCCTGGAGGAAGTAGAAGAGGAAGAAAATCTGGAAGCAGAAGAGGATCTTGAGGAAGAAAATTTTGAAGAAGAAGAGGATCCTGAAGAAGAAGATCCAGAAGAAGATGATCCTGAGGAGTTAAATCAAGAAGAAGAAGACCCCGAAGAAGAAGAACCTGTAGGGGACGACCGGGAGGAAAGCTCCTCGGGTTCTAGCATAACCCCTTGATAGAGGTCTAGGTTGGGGGCATACTTTTGTTTTTTTTTGGAGAAATGAATGTTGACTCATACCAGTGGATATATATATATATATATATTTTTTTGGGTAAAGATAGTGGTTGTCAATAGCTATAGGTGTGATCAATGTATCTCTTTATGACTGCAATTGTACGTTTTGAAAGAATGTAGTCATGCTAATGTAATGTTGCCATGAAACCATTTTGGACATAAATGAAATCTGTGTTTTGTTTTTGGAACTATCCTACTTGCTGTTATTTAGTTGCTGTTGATTAAGTTTAACTATTCTTTTAGGTATAAATGGACTTAAATTTTTCTCCACCCGATGCCAACTCGGAGGGCGACGTCCCATTGCACAGCGCAATCGGGAGCGTCCATCCCCCGACAAGTCAAGAATTTCTGAGTGAGCAATCTAATGCCAATCGGGGAATGCCAGACAGAATACCGGATTGGCTGTTGCAACTGGCAAATGTAAATAATCCTCTTAGAGCCCTTGAACAATTTCAAATGTTAAACCCACCAGCTTTCAGAGGAGGAGTTGACCCTATTCAAGCTGAAGAATGGCTCCGTCAAATTGAGAAGATACTGGATGTAATGGAATGTACTGAAAACCAGCGGGTATCTTTCGCCTCCTTTATGTTCCAAGGAGAGGCTGAGCGTTGGTGGGAGATGGTGAAAGGAGGAGCTAGGACTTTGGGGAGGGAGATCTCTTTGAACTTTTTAGTTAAAAAGTTCAATGAAAAATACATACCTGGAGTGGTAAAAGATCGACTTGCAATGGAGTTTCAAGACCTGAAGCAGGATCAATGGACAGTAAGCCAGTATGAAGCTAAATTCACTCAACTGTCCAGGTATGCTGAGAAATTGGTGTCCGATGAGGAAGATAGGACAAAAAGATTCGTTAGGGGCTTGAGGCCAGAAATCAGGAGTAAGCTGATCCCTTTTCAACTACAAGTTTATAGTCAAGCTGTGGAGAAGGCAATGGAAATTGAAAGGGACATGCAGGAGAATCAGGAGATAAGGACCAGGGAACTGCCCTACATGAAGCGCCCCCGGTATAATAATGCCCCGAGCTTTGGAACTCAGTCCATGAGGCCCGACAGAAGTACCGGATCTTCCTTCATTCCCGCCCAGGGAAACAAGGGGAACTCATGGCCTAAGAATAGAGGATTGCCCCATTCGGCATCACCAATGTCCTCCCAACGCTTCAACTTTGCAGGAAACCAGTGGTGTCCAAGGTGCAACCGAAGTCACACTGGCAGTTTCGCCGCCGGAAAGCAATGCTTTGTCTGCGGAAGAATGGGTCACATGAGGAGGGACTGCCCAAACTTGCATGGATACCCAGGAGCTAGCAGAGGGACGGGAAGACCGACCATGGGCATCGCCCCAACAGCAGGAGGACAAGCTACCGCCATTCGGCAACCTTTCAACAGAACTCGCTCGGCCATGACCCAAGCATCAGTTCAGCAACCCAGAGTTCAAGGGAGGATGAATGCAATCACTTCGCAGGAGGCTCGAGCATCCAATGCCGTGGTGGAAGGTACCGTCTGTGTATCCAAAAATATTGCTCAAGTATTGTTTGATCCCGGTGCTACCCACTCTTTATTTCTTCATCTTTTGCTGCAATTATTAACAAGGAATCCGAACCTTTGAACTATCAACTAGTGGTGTCAACCCCTGTAGGCGCAAGAGTGACCACTAGCGAGTATTATAAGGGATGTAAAATCATCATAGGTGAGATGAAGACACAAGCAGACCTAATTAAACTAGGAGAGATGGAATTTGACATCATTCTAGGAATGGATTGGTTGTCAACATATCGGGCTCATGTGGACTGTCATCAGAAGAAAATAATTTTTAAGTTAGAGGGAACTCTAGAAAGAGTTTATGAAGGGGTGAAGAATAAAATTTGCACTCCAGTCATTTCTGCCTTAAAGGCCACTAAATTATTGAGGCAAGGGTGTCAAGGATTTTTGGCAACCCTTATTGGTGAAGAAGACATGAAGATTAAGATTGAAAACATAGAGGTTGCAAGAGACTATCCTGATGTTTTTCCGAAGGATCTACCCGGCTTACCCCCAGATAGAGAAGTAGAATTTTCCATTAATCTTCTACCTGGGACAAGTCCCATATCCAGGGCACCTTATAGAATGGCACCCGCAGAAATGAATGAATTGAAGGGCCAGTTGCAAGAGTTGCTAAGCCTCGGGTTTATTCGGCCGAGTGTATCACCTTGGGTGCTCCGGTATTATTTGTTAAGAAGAAGGATGGGAGCATGAGGCTGTATATAGATTATCGAGAGCTGAACAAGGTCACTATCAAGAATCGATATCCACTGCCAAGGATTGACGACCTCTTTGATCAACTTCAGGGTGCCAGCATATTTTTCAAGATAGATCTAAGATCAGGATACCATCAATTAAAGATCAAGCCGGAAGATGTTTCTAAGACTGCCTTTCGGACCAGATATGGCCATTATGAGTTTTTAGTAATGCCATTTGGCTTGACCAATGCTCCAGCAGCATTTATGGATTTGATGAACAGAATTTTCCAGCCATACCTAGATAAATTCGTGGTGGTGTTCATTGATGACATACTAATCTATTCAAAGAGCAAAGAGGATCACGAAAGACACTTAAGGATAGTATTACAGTTATTGAGAGAGAAGCAACTTTATGCAAAGCTTAAGAAGTGTGAATTCTGGCTAAATGAAGTTGGGTTCTTGGGTCACATCATAAATGAGGAAGGAATATCAGTGGACCCCGCAAAGATTGAGGCGATAAAGGGGTGGCCTCGACCTACCAATGTCACAGAGGTGCGAAGCTTCCTAGGATTGGCTGGGTATTACCGGAGATTTGTAGAAGGAATCTCCAAGATAGCTGCACCCTTATCCCAGTTAACCAAGAAAGGCCTCAAATTCTATTGGGGAGATGATCAGGAGAAAAGCTTTCAAGAACTAAAGGATAAGCTAACATCAGCTCCAATCTTAGCCATGCCCATTGGAAACGAAGGTTATGTTGTTTTCAGTGATGCGTCAAAGTCAGGCCTGGGGTGTGTATTGATGCAGCATGGGAGAGTAATTGCATATGCTTCTAGACAACTAAGGAACCATGAGAAGAATTACCCAACCCATGACCTTGAGCTAGCTGCAGTCATTTTTGCCTTAAAAATTTGGCGGCACTACCTTTATGGAGTATCATGTGATATATATACAGATCATAAAAGCCTAAAATATATTTTCACCCAAAAGGAATTGAATATGCGCCAAAGAAGATGGTTGGAGTTGATGAAGGATTATGACTTGGACATTCATTATCACCCTGGGAAGGCCAATGTGGTGGCTGACGCTTTGAGCTGGAAGTCTGGAGGATCCTTAGCGGTATTGATAACACAGCAATCGGAGTTGTTAAGAGAGATAGAAAGGATGCAACTTGAAATTCACATAAGAGAGCCCCGGGATGGAGTGAACCAGATAAATCAAGTTAGTATTGGGTTCGACCTCTATGAAGAAATCAAGGAAGCTCAAAGGAAAGATGACCAGACAGCTAAAAATTTTGAAAGAGTGCAAAGAGGTGAAACCCAAGATTTTACCATTTCTAAAGATTTGCTAAGAAAGGGAAGCCGAATATTGGTACCTCCAGATTTTAAACTCAATGAGCGAATTTTAACTGAAGCCCATTGCACCCCTTACACCGCACATCCTGGAACAACCAAGATGTATCAAGATTTACGGGCAAACTTTTGGTGGGAGGGAATGAAGAAGGACATAACAAATTTTGTGCAGAGATGTTTGATATGTCAACAAGTTAAGGCAGAATACAAGAAGCCTCCGGGACTCCTCATGCCCTTGCAAATCCCTGAATGGAAGTGGAGCAACATTACTATGGATTTTGTGACAGGACTCCCTAGATCCCCTCAAGGATATGATGCCATATGGGTGATAGTCGACCGACTTACAAAGTCCGCTCATTTTCTACCCATCCGAATAAACTATTCGATGGATAGATTGGCCCAGATCTACCTCCGAGAGATAATCAGGATTCATGGAGTTCCTGAGACAATTGTGTCAGATCGTGACCCCCGGTTTCAGTCAAGGCTATGGATCAGTTTATCCCAAGCCCTGGGCACCAAGCTACACCCAAGTACGGCTGTGCACCCTCAAACCGACGGGCAGTCTGAGAGAACCATTCAAATATTAGAAGATATGCTGAGAGCATGCGTGTTGGATTTCGGGGGCAAGTGGGAGAGATACCTGTCATTAGTGGAATTTGCTTATAACAATAGTCATCAATCCGCTATTGGGATGCCGCTTGAAGCCTTGTACAGCAGAAAATGTAGATCTCCAATTTGCTAGGAAGAGATGGGTGACCGAACGCTGTTTGGACCTGATATAGTTCAAGAAACAACGGAGAAGATTCGGATAATAAGGAAGAGAATGAAAGCGGCCCAGAGTAGACAGAAGACATATGCGGATCGGCGCCGAAGGCCCTTGGAGTTTGCAGAAGGTGACAAAGTTTTCTTGAAGATATCACCAATAAAAGGAATGGTACGGGTGGCAAACGGAATAAATTAGACCCCCGGTATATTGGGCCCTTTGAAATACTGGAAAGAATTGGACCTCTGGCTTATCGGTTAGCCTTACCATCAGAGATTGAGAAAATACATGACGTATTTCATGTGTCCCAATTGAGAAAGTATGTACTAGATCCGAATCATATTCTTAAATACTCACCACTGCAACTCCAAGAAGACTTGTCATATACTGTGGAGCCGGTTCAAATCCTAGACAGGAAGGAGAAGCAACTGCGAAACAAGGCAATCCCTTTAGTGAAGGTTTTATGGAGAAGCAAAGAGATTGAGGAAACTACCTGAGAACCAGAAGAAGAGATGAAGCATATTTATCCATAACTTTTCCAAGGTACGTCAGGCTTCGGGGACGAAGCTCTCTTTTAGGAGGGGAGAAATGTAACAACCAAATTTTGATTTACCAAATTTTCTCCTCATCTTAATTATTAAGGATTTTTTTTTTTTGGCTAAAGGCATTATCTAAAGTAATTACCCTCCATATTTCAATAGCAACAATTTTACATTTAATTAGTTGAGACACTTCCCTTTCAAAAGCTTTTACTAACTATTGGTTGTGATGACTATGAAAATAAGACATGAAGGCTTATGTACACATGTTATGGAGCCAAGTAGTGACTTAACAAGGGTGAGATAGGGCATAAACCTCAATCTAACCTTTCATTTCCCCCTTAATCCAACCTAGTTTACCCTAAGTAGTTAATTAAGGGTTGGTATGCATGTTTGAGGGGAGATCTAGGGCTAGGATCTCATTGGGGCTTGTGAGTCCAAGTGGCATCATGAGAGGAGCTTGGCCAAGTGGCAACATGAGAAGGACTCTCCCCACCTAGTAACTTGCACACAAGTTAGTTAACTCTCAAAATTACCCTCATCTTCATCCTCTCCCAATTCTGCAAACTTCTCCTCTCCCAAGTGAAGAACTTGAAACCCTAGCCACCCTTTCACCTCCTCTTAAAAATTTTGAGAAAAGAGATTAGGACACCTCTCTAGCCCCAAATCCCAACTTCTCCCAACTCTGAGTCAAGACTTCACGAGAGGGAAGGAAGAGACACGCGCGCGTAGCAAGTAGAGCCGCAGCAGCACGCGAGCTGCTGCTACTTTGCCGCAAAACTGCGGCAAAGAAGGGGAAATTGCGGCAATACAGGGAAGGGAAGGCCAAATCTTTGAGGGGGAGATTCTTGGTGAGCTGGGGGAGAGATCTAGAACTGCCAAGCAGAAATTCCTGAAGCCTAACTCTCTGTTTCAGATCTATAAACAATTGTGAGTAAACCTAACTATTAGGGTTACATCTTCTATCAAGTTTTAAAAATTGAAATTTTGAGTTTGTATTTGATGAACCACAAAGGTATTAATTACTGTTTTTGTGATATCCTCAAATTAGATGAAAATTATAGACATTACCTAGTTATTGTGCCTCTATACTATGTTGTGATGAGATGCATATGTGATACACATGTTCTAGCTTACTAATTATACTTCAATGAGATGATCTAGTATATTTAATTCGCTGTTTTCATGATTATTGTTGGGCTAAATGAAATCCAATGAATATTGCATAGTTGTTGGTCTCTACATTACATGGATATGAAATACATGTGTAGAATACATGTTCTAGCATACTAATTACGCCTAAGTGAACCAATTTAGCACTTTAATTCGCTGTTTTTCTTGACCAACATCATGATAACCAAGTTGATATGCGTATAGTATAATTTTGGCTCTTCATAAATAGAAATGGTATGATGCATTATGTGAGGTCTAGGATTTGTACTAATAGCACTCCATAAATGCCGATCGATTAACTTGAATCATACTTCATGTTCACCATAGTGCACGGGGGAAGACCCCTCCTTACAATATAGCATTGTGTTAAGTATTAGCAAGTTTATGGGGGCAATGCATATATTCATACGGGTTGAATGTGGCGTGATTATGATGTTACTATGATATTGGGTAAACCCTAAGTACATGTCTTCTTTCTTATTGTTGCACATCATTTCGGGCATGACGTGTAAGTTAGTTTTATATTGCTTGTTATGGATATTATAACTTAAACTTGCATGATGCATTTATATAAAAGGAGGAAGGGGCCGGGCGGGAGCCGGTAGGAGGGGGAAGACGGAGATTTGACATATACAGATATATATATAAACGGAGGAAGGGGCCGAGCGGGAGCCGGTAGGAGGGGGGAAGACGGGGAAATTTATAGGTTTTATATATACTTATTATAAAAGGAGGAAGGGGCCGAGCGGGAGCTGGTAGGAGGTGGAAGACGGGGGAATTACATTTAGATTGATTGGCATATAAAAGTGAACTGTCAAGTTTCGTTCTATATTGATAATGCTTGTGTTAAACTAGAATGTCATTTTATGTTTATAACGAGCCGAGTTGATGTGAGAGGACTAATCCACAAAAATTACACACATACTCATACAATTATCTCATTTGTATCATGATATGGCGGAATGCAACTCTTGATAGTGAAGTCATGTAGACCACATATGTATGGAGCCTAGAACAAGTAAGTTAGGTTGAAAAAGTTTGTTGTTTATGGAACTCATTGTAAAGTACCTCTTCTAAACTGTTTATCTTATGAAATTATTATATCAACACCCTATGGCATGGTTTACTCATTGAGCTGTCGAGCTCATTTTATTTTCTTTCCATCTTTTCAGGTTTGGATAAAGGTAAGGGACCTCTCTAACTGGAAGAGTTAAATTATGGAATGTATGGCATGTAGTTGTATCACTTTGACTTACTCTTGTTATATTTAATATGTATGTAAGGACTCTACTTTAGTCCTCTTTCTTTTGTGGAACATGTTGGGATGTACTCGGTGTATATTTGTCTTTATAGTATTTGAAACTAGGGACTTTTATGTGATGTAATGTGTTGGATTGTGAACTCCTCGGACATGTTATGTCTTGAACTTCGAAAGATGGCCATGTGTGGGAATGCAAATTGTTGGGAAGTTAACTATTGTGATGTTTTGATGAAAAGATATATGCTTACGATGAAGGATGCAAGTTATGACATATGTATCTAGTTAAGGTTTGGGTATTGTGACATGATAAGTAGGCCGTGTGGGCCGAAATCTTTAATGGAATTAAGTAGGCCTTTGAGCCGAAATTGTTGGTTATTGTAAGTGGGAAATAAATGAAATATTAAGGATGATGCTGCCAAAATTTTTATAAGAGTAATGGAGATAATTGGTGTTTTAGGCCTAATCTTGTTTATTAGAGCTAGGGACCGTTACACGGCTTCTCGAGAGGAGGCATCCACCACGTTGCAGGATGAGGCTTTTGCCTTGCCTTTGGATTTCCTGTTGGTCACAGTAGTCCATTGCTGTTCATTGACAAGGTCAGGGTGGACCCACATGATTTCCCCTTGAGGTGTAGGGACGGGTACCAGGCCTTTCTCTTACTGCTGGTGAGGGTCTGTGTTGACCACTCTCAGCTCTCCTCTTGGAACAGGGACCACCCCCGCAGGCGTTGGGGGTTGTCTTCCAAACTGGAGAACTGACGTCACATTAGCCGTCACCTTCTTCTACTCTGGTCGGAGCTTTAACACCTCCGCGTCAATCAGAGCTTGAAGGATGTCCTTGAAGACGTAGCAGCTCTTAGTAGGGTGCCCCAGCATCCTGTGGTACAAGCAATAGGTGGGATTGTCGGTCTTGCCGACTTTCTCGGGACGCCTAGCTTCAGGGAGCTTCAGTCGGTTGCTCTTGTTGAGTAGTTTAAAGAGTGAATCGACATGTTCCTCCTTGAAGGAATATTGCTTGTTGACGCGTGGCTGGCTTGAAGAGCCACTCGCCTTGCCTGATTGAGGTTTGGCAGGAGATTTGGTCTCCGTTGTCAAATTATCCTTCCGCTTTGTTTGGAGGGATGTGTCTGGCGCACGCCTTGTCGACCTTTTCGGCCTAGGCTTACCTTCCTCCGCTCTGACGCGGGCGACAATCTCCTCAGCCTGTTCACCTTGTTGGACTAATTGCTTCCAGGTGCGGCTTTCAGCAACTCCTATTTGAGCAAGGAGTGAGGTTTGGAGATTGTGGCGGCATGTTTCCACCAGGGTGGCCTGGGTCATACCGCTTGGACACCGGAGTGCCATGTTCCGAAACCTTTCCACGAAAGATTTGACGGACTCCCCTTTTCGCTGTTTGGTAGCCAAAAGAGTGGGCATCGTGACTTCGGAGTCATCCTCGAAGAAGCGTGTTAAGAACAGCTTCTCCAAATCGCCCCAGTTCTTGATAGAACCTTCTAGGAGCTTCATAAACCATTCAAAGGCCAACCCTTTCAGGGTGTCGATGAACAGGCGCGCCAGGATGGCGTCATTATCTACTACATTCCCGGTTTGAGATTTGAAGTAGTAGATGTGCTGGTTGGGTGACCCCTTCCCATCAAAGGCTTGGAGAGTTGGAGCTTTGAACTTGAGCAGGTACGGAACCAAATCCCATTCAGCCGGGTAGGGCCGGACCACTCCTACTTCTTGGAGGTCTTTGCGATTAGCAAGGGCCTCGAGGCGTCGCTCCAGTTGACTCATTCTTTTAGCATGAGCCTTCCCCGGATCTTGGTCGCCCTTTACTTGCGACGAGGACTTGGACGAGCCGGAAGTAGATCGCCTCGTCTCCTCAGAAGGTTCAGAAGATGAGCTTTCTCCCTTTCTCCCTTTGCCCTTTGACTTTTTAGGAGGAGACCTCCTCCTGTCTTCGAGCAGCTGTGCAATCGCCTACTTGAGGGAGTTGATAGATTCCTGCTGAGAAAGAATCATATCCATTTGTGCCTTCTGGATCTGTTCTAAACGTTTAGCCGTCTCCTCAGGAGTGTCTGTCATGTAGGCAGAGGTCTCCTTCTCGACGGAAGAGTTCGAAGCCCTTGATTCCGCTACGGCGGAGTGAGAATCATTCATTTTAATGCCATGGGCTAAGGCATTATAGTCAATTGGGGGAATGGCCCCAGTCCGGGTGCGAGTGTGTCGGTACACTCCTTCCGGTTCAGAGTCAGACTCGTCAGAGCTGACTGCAGGTTGTTTTCCCTTGCTCCTACTTGTCATATTCGCAGTGAGCTCCGGGTACTCAACATCAGAGAAGGTTCTCCTTCTGTGGGAGCGCCTTCTTTTGGTTGACGGGGGAATCAGGGTCAGCTGTCTGACTAAAGACTGCTGGTGCACGCCTGATCCGCAACGGCACTCAGAGAGCATATGGATGAGCCGTTGGCAGCAACACGACGAAGTGGCCTGATTGGCACTTCTTTTCTTCGTCAAATAATCCCTCAAGTCCATGGGAGGGGGATTGAAAAGATTAGCCTCGCAACGTCGAAGACGGGAGGCATCCATGTGCCGTACAGCCTGGACGCAAGCTTCAGGGACGCGGTTCTCGCGCCGCAGCTGTTCAGCGCGCGTCTGGCGTCTCTGTTGAGACAAGACGCGCCTGTCGCGTTGCTGCTTGGTGTGTCGGGGTAGAGACACTTGAGAGGGAGTGGGCTGCTGGGCCCCACGTCTATAGGCGCGTGCCTCTTGTGCTTGACAAGGCGCAGAGGCTTCACCTTGGCGTTTGGTGAGTTGGTCCTCAGAGGACCTAACTGAAGGAATCTCGCGTTTGGGCCGCCAAACGCAGACTTCGCGGGGCGCGAGCAAGGCGCCAGTTTGTATGCTGCGTCCAGCCTCAGTCAGACAACCAGAGGTTCCAACTTGCAGTTGGCGCGCGCGTCTCCTCTGTCGACGCTCAGCGTTCCGGTTGCGTCGCGGAGGTGGAGAGAGACCAACAACATCCTGATGCTGAACATCAGAGATTTTAACCACGCGGGTCTCCTGAGAGACGCTGACGCGGGTGTTCTGTGCGACGCGGTTGGTCGCAAAGGCAGTTGTGCCTGGGGCCACGCGGGCCTTCTGAGAGGCGTCGGCGCGTGCACCTTGCTTGGCACAATTGGCAGCAGGGGCGCCCGAGAGAGCCACAGATCGGGCTTCGGGGCCATTCTCCGTCGAGACCCGGCGGCAGACACGGGTCTTTGGGCTCTTGGAGCCGGAAGAGAGAAACTCTTCGTACTTCGCCTGGTCGAACTCGACAATGAGCAATTCGACCATCTTTCCCTTATGGAGGACGTCATCCTGCGCCACGATTTGCTCATCAGTGACAAATGTAGTCCCCAGCGGAGTCGCCATCTCTTGTACGCGCCGGAAAAAAAGGAAAGAAGTCTTTACTGTAAAATTTTCCTTGAATCAGATGAAAAAATTACAACAAAACTGCTTTTTCCTTCCAGTTACAAGGGAGGGAGGATGTTGAGTCTTGAATCCTCCCTTTGTTTAAGGCTGGGTTCTTCGTGTGGCGGTGGAGAGTGAATCTTGTTCTCCGTTGAACGGATGACCGTCGGGATCGTCAGGGAATCTTCTCTTTGGCTGGTAGAGAGAGTAGCACAGCTCTGTCTACCAAAACTCTCAAAGAGAAGGTAGGCAAAGAGCAGCTTGTACGCAGCAAGCTTGACGAAGAGTTGAGCTCTCTCCTGTCACGATCTGTCTTTCTCTGTGATCTTCTGATGCCAGATGCCTTTCTGATCGCCCTTGTGTCTATCCCCTCTCTTCTCTGATTTTTTTTGACCTCATAGCAAACGAGGCTATTTATAGAGGTCCTAGGGGGTGAACGTGCCCCCTAAAAATGCTCCACGATGAGGGGCCAACTTCCCCACTTCCCCGCTATGTGGGCGGTGACTGGCCCAATAACCAGGGCGGTTATAACCGAGGCGCGAGACGCGGGTGTCGAGCCCACGCGTCTTGAGGTTGAGACGCGGGTGTCGAGCCCACGCGTCTTGATGTTGAGACGCGGGTGTCGATCCCACGCGCCTTGATGTTGAGACGCGGGTGTCGAGCCCTCGCGCCTTAGTGCTGAGACGCGGGTGTCGAGCCCACGCGCCTTGATGCTGAGACGCGGGTGTCGAGCCCTCGCGCCTTGGTGCTGAGCCTTCGCGTCTAGAACTTGAAACTCTGCTTTTTAATGGCTTGTCTTTTAGTGATTTTTAGACAGCCTACAGCAAGTTTTATCAAAAACCAATACTTGTATTTTTATCAAACTTGATTTTTCAATACATGAATAGAGAAGTCAAAATAAGTTTATTTAAAAGCTAAGCATGCATGTATAGAATGAAACAACTATACATATATAAATTAAACTTGTTTTGATCAACTATTCATGAAAACCAAAAATCAAACATAAAACGTGCGTGTTTGTGCACTTGAGCATATCAACTATACTAAGCTTTACAAATGGATCTAAACACACTATCTATACTAGGATACCTAAGTCTTCTTGACGATCTTCCATCTTCAAGTAGACCCGATCCAAAACTCCATCCATGGGCTAGGCAATGTGTGATCTTGAAGCTTGAGCCCTGGAATCACTTGTGAAGCTTCTAAACTCCTTGTAGAAGCTAATCACCAACTAATATCTTGCTAATAAATCTGAAACTTAAACTCACAAGAATATTAGTAAACATAACTACATGAGTTAATCATCATCAAAACTAGAGTGGAAGGCCTTTGGGCCAACACAATGGTAGTATCATACAAACTCTATTTTGAATGACTTCACTCACTGAGCTGTTGAGCTCACCCCACCACAGATTGATATTTTCAGGTCATGGCAAGACGAAGGTTCAACTTAGAGCTGCAAGGATGTTCTCCTGAGATAACGTATGTACTTATTGTAGAATGTAAATCCTTTTGTAAACTCTGATGTTATTAGTCACTATGAGTTAGAATAGTATATCACGGAAGCACTCTTCTGTATATGTTTATTTGATGGACCTTGGGATGAACTATATGATGAAAATGAGATTTATAAGTAGGCTGATGTTAGCCGAAATCTAAATTATTGTATTGAGATGGAGTCTATATTTCAGAGGAGATGCTACCGAAATTTCTTTAATATATTCTGATTAACGAGCAATAAGGTTGATGATCATAAAATTTTGAGGTAATTAAACTTGGGACCGTTACAGATCTTATTAATCAATCAATTATAAGATATGATCAACAAGGGATAAACCCCTCTTTATATAGCCACATACCTCATGAAAATAAGAAAACCACTCTGAATTCGAATCAGAAATATATTCTGAATCCAACTTGAAAATTACCCAGTGACCAAACGCTATCGACGTGCTTATTGGCCTTTCAACAGACTGAGTCAGTCTGCATAACACCCGACTCTCGAGAAAAGCTTGTTAACAGTCATGAGAGGGCCTGTCGACCTCTATCGACAGCCGAGATGGCACAGACACAGCAAACTCCGTACTCAGTGTTTCTGTGATGAGATAAAAAATTTTACAATAGGTTTTCAAATAGACTTGTATACTTTTTATATGGCTTGTACGTCATCATTTTTGTATTCTGGCCTCTGCGCCTCTGGTGGTTTACACCTATTTTGTAATTAATTTTATTATACTCTCTCTGATGAAACAGATTGACACACTACCCATTTCTCGGGAAAAAAATATGTTGTAAATATGTTACAGTCTTTGATTACGTCATGGAATATTAGTCCATTGTGGTGAAAGATAGCATTGAAAGCACTCAATATAATAATTTTATAATATAAAATAAAAGGTTTGCATGTGACAATTATGTACGTTTCAAACCATTCACCCACTCGAAAGGTCGCCCTGTTGCTTTAAAGTGGGACAAAACTTCCCAGTTGTAGGGGAACTATTAACAATGAGGAGAATCTATTAGTTTTTCTTCAAAGAATCGTGGAGGACTTGTACTGCTTGTATTAACTTTAAAAAATTAAAAATGTTTTATCTTGCCGGTTTTGAGATGGACAAGTCTTTTTGGAAAAAAAACAGTGAATCCAATAGATTTTTTACGCTTCACTAAAAAAAATTTAATGAAAATATTCTTAAAAAAATAACAGAATGAAAACAAAAATCCTCACAAGCGAAAATAAAAAATTTTAATGAAAATATTCTTAAAAAAATAACAGAATGAAAACAAAAATCCTCACAAGCGAAAATGCACACGCAAGTGTAAAATGAGAAAAAAATCTACAACACAAATGGAAAAAAAAAAAAACAAAACAACAGAAACACCTTGATGCAAGCTTCGAAAAAATCAAGGCATCAAGAAATAGGGAACCACGTCAACACAGCTCACATGCAATCAGTGACAATGCCCCCTACTCATAGTGTCTTCTGAAAGATAATCAAAGTCGTCGTCATTGAAGACGTTTTGAGATGGACAGATCGAAGGAGAATTTTATAGGAATATTCAAGGATTCACATTTTAGGATAATGTTTGAAAAATATGAGAGATGCATGAAAATTGCATGGAGAATCCTCTTTGCTTCTAGATTATAAGCGTATTCAAGGATTTATAAGCATAATAAAGTATTTACATTTTAGGATGACAAAGGGAGGACGCTAATTTTGAGTAGTGATGAACTCTTTGTCAGTTTTTTAACACTTCACCTTTGACGTAAAATGTTATGATTTTTTTTATATTCGAATGACCTAAAATGTTAAATCGTTAGCGCAGAGGCGAAACGATGTTTTTCTTTTTCTTTTTCTTTTTCCTCTCTTTTATTTTATGTTATTTTTTTTTCCCTTTTCAGTGACATACATGCACTTTATGTAAGAGAGGAGTATAATTATCAAAAAAAAAAAAATGTGAATCGAAAAAATCCTCTGCGCTTCATTAAAAAGTTTAATGAAAACATCTAAAAAAAACAACACAAAAGGAGCTCATCAAGCTACACTGAACCTCCTCACTGATATCTTGAGCAGTGCTGGCCTTGAAACCTACTAGCAAATTTTTTATTTTTATTTATTTTTCAAAACAAGAATGTAACAAAATTTGTTTTGTACGCTGCTTTGGTTGCAAGTGAGAGGAAAAGGATGGAAACAAAAAGTAAAACGTAGGGAAGTCTGTTTCCTTGTGCGCAAGGAAATCTCTGCACAATCTCCTGTCACGCGTTAAATCTCTTTTAAAAGTAGAGGATAGATAAAAGTCGAGGTCACTCTCTCGGACGAAGATTAAATTAAAAGCATATGATATTTTAAAAAGCTAGGTACAAACAAAAGCTAAAGCTAACTGATTCTTTTTCGATTCAAAGTACTGTGTGGTCTGTGGAAGTGACTAGGGAGCAAAGGATGGGGGTATAGGTTGCAAGTTTAGATGCTACTTGAGGTGATATTTGAGGTTGGGAATTTGGCATCTTAGCCTTTTGAAAGTTTGGATTTTATTTCAGAAATTATTTGTTTGACCCCTCACTTTTTAATTGAATCAGGTGCCTTCAGCTTTTAAATTGAGAGGTTAACACTTGGTGTTTTCATTTTTCTTTCATTATTTTTACTTTATACTCACTACTATTGTAAAATGTAAAAATGAGTAGAACTAGGAAAATATAGGATATAAAAGAAATTTTGAAATAAAATGCTCAAGAGGTTTAAGTTCACTCTAAAGCATTAAACGATCAAAAAAATTCACTTTAATTCTTTAGAGTACTATGTTGCGACATTGATATACTCTGGTACTAATTGTTATGCAACACGACAACTATGATATCAATTGTTGAGACCAACAACCGGGTTACGACCGTTCTGACATGAAACAGTTTTTTGGATATATTTTGAGTTTCAAACATTTTTCAAAATATTTTTATATTAGTTTATGGGAAATGTCGCAATGTATAGGTGACGAAATACATGTTCCAAACTTGTTATTAAATTTTGAAAAAATTATGAGATATGTATCAAAACCAAACATGCAAAATACCAATACTATCAAAACTTGTATTTTTTTGAAATCGTGTATTTTGTTTGTGTAACTGCTTGAGTATCACAACTATATTTTACACTTTAACAAACTAATATCTATAAGGCTCTAGCTGACTATAAGATCTTCAACCGCGCTTCTCCTTTAGCGACGTTTGAGTGTTTTGAGCTTTACTCCCGTGTTTGAATCTTTTTGAGTTTTCAATACCTTCCTTTAGAGGAAGAAAACTCCTTGAATTCTTAAAACCCTAAAATATACTTAAATACTTAAACTTGATTAGTACTAAATAATCACATATGTCTTGTTATCATCAAAACCATAAAACCGGATGATTGTAACCTTGGTCAACAATCTCCCACTTTTTGATGATGACAAAATGTATCAGTTACTTAAAATAAAAGTAGGAAAGAGATTGAAAAAGCTTCCCCTCAAAATATTATGTTTATCAAGTACAAGAAAATATTATGACTTTAAATGAATTTGACAATATAAGTAAGTCACACATATATGCATATATAAAGATGAAACCAAGATAGAATAATATGCATATATAGCCTACCATCCTTCCAATCCTCCTTCCTCCAAAAAAAATATATAAGCATGGTAAAGAGAATAGATATAGAATACCAAAATAACTTAATAACTCAAATATCTCTTCCCTTTTTGTCATACTTCGAAAAGGATAAAGGCATCAACATAAAAGAGATACTAATTTGAAAATTACATGTATAAAAAAATTTGAAACAGTTTCAAAACTTATGAATACATAATACAAGCATTTAACTCACCACAAATGAAGGAAAATCTAATATAATTTAGTGGTTTAGTAAAAATGTCCGCAAGTTGAAAATCGGTGAAAATATAATCAATTTCAATATCATCTTTCTCATAGTGATATCTAAGAAAGTAATCGAATATCGATGTGCTTGGTCTTATTATGTTGATCTACATTTTTGGTCATATGAATGGTACTAGTATTATCACAAAATATTTTAATATGCTCATAATGTAAATTATAATCAAGGAGAGTATGTTTCATCCAAAGGACTTGTACACAACAAGCCCCGACTACAACATACTCCACCTCAGTGGTTGAGAAGGATGCAGAATTTATTTCTTGGAAGATCATAAAACAAGAAAATTTTTTAAAATTGACAAGTACCACTAGTGCTCTTCCTATCCACTCTACAACGAGCATAGTCGGCATCCGAATAACACGTCATGAGAAATTGTACGATTTTTGGATACCATAAGCCCATTCCAATGATGCCCTTAAGATATCGAGTAATGTGTTAACTGCAATTAAGTGAGACTCTTTAGGACAGGATTGAAATCTAGCACATAAACACCAACTAAACATAATGTCTGGCCTACTAACCGTCAAATAAAGTAATTACCAATCATACTTCTATGAAGTTTAATGTCTACATTTATACCTTGTTCATCCTTTTAAACTTTGTAGTAGTGACCATGGGAGTCTTGCTTATCTTTGAATCTTCAAGCTCAAATCTCTTGATGAGTTCTCTTATGTACTTGGCTTGATTGATGAAAATCTCACCACTCCTTTGCTTGATTTGGAGTCCAAGGAAGTAGTTTAGCTACCCATCTTAGACATCTCAAACTTGTTCTTCATGCATGATTTAAATTTTTTACAAAGCTTTTCATTAGTAGATCCAAAAAAAATATTATCAACATAAATTTGAACAATTAGGATATCACTATTTACATACTTTGTAAACAAAGTGGTGTCAATTTTATCTTTAACAAAATCATATGAAATTAAAAAAGTTGAAATCCTTTCATATCAAGCTCTTGGAGCTTATTTTAAACCATATAAAGTTTTATCAAGTTTGTAAATAAAATCCCAAGTGTAGGATCAACAAACCCGGAGGGTTGTTCAACATACACTTCCTCTTCTATAAACCAATTTAAATTCACACTTTTGACATCCATTTAAAAAAGTTTGTAATCTTTAAAAGAAGCAAAGGCAAGTGTCATCCGTATGGCTTCAAGCCGTGCTACGGGTGTAAAGATTTTCTCAACATCAATACATTTGATTTGGGTGTAACCTTGGGCCACTAATCTAGCTTTATTTCTAATAACATTACTTGACTCATCCAACTTATTCCTAAAGATATATTTAGTACCAATAGTTGGTCTATTATGGAGTCTAGGAAAACGATGCGAAACTTGGTTGCGCTCAAATTAATTGAGCTCTTCTTGTATTGCTAGCAACCAATATGAATCGGCCTCGGCTTTGAGGATGTTTTTGGGCTCAATATGTGAAATGAAAGCAAAATGCCCATATAAATCATGGAGTTTGGATCGAGTAGTTACCCCCTAAGATACATCACCTATGACGAGGCCCTTGGGATGATTTGAAGCAAATCTCCAATCCTTTGGAAGTGGTTATGTTGGCTCCACTTCAACCTCTTGAACTTCACCTTGTACATCAATTTTTGATTTTTCTTCTTCTATAAGTGAGTCCTTCAAGGTTATCTTCTCCATATCTTCATCTAAGAAATCAATCTCTACAACATTCTTCACAAAAGCATTAGATTCTTCAAACTTGACATAGATTCTTCAATAGTCAAGTAGATTTATTGAAAACTCTATAGGTCTTACTAGTATTTAAATACCCAACAAATATTGTTTCATAAGATTTGGCATCAAATTTTTCTAAATAATCTTTAGTGTTTAAAACAAAGCATTTACAACCAAAAACTTCAAAGTAAGAAATATTAGGTTTTCTCAAATAGTAAATTTCAAATGAAGTTTTAGAAGTATTTTTACAAAAATAAATTCTATTTGAGATATAACATGATGTGTTTACGGCCTCGGCCCATAAGTATTGAAGGAGTTTGTATTCATTTATCATTATCCTAACCATTTCTTGAAGAGTACGATTCTTCCTCTCAATGACTCCATTTTGTTGTGAAGTTTTAGGACATGATATTTCATGTTTGATTCCATGTTCTTCACAATAAGCGATGAAGGAATGGTTAATAAATTCACCGCCTCTATCACTTTTTATGCAAAAAATCAGAAAATCCTTTTCTTTTTCAACTCTTTTTCTAAACACTTGAAAATGTGAAAAAGCTTAACATTTGTGTTCTAAAAAGAAAACCCATGTAAAACAAGAAAATCATCAACCAAAACAAGGACAAAATGATTTTCACTTAGACTTTTGATTTTAGTTGGACCAAACAAATCCATGTGAATTAGCTTCAAAGGTCTTGATGTCATGATATGCTTGATAGTTTTGAAAGAGGACTTGATTTGTTTTTCAAGTTGGCTCGCATCGCAAATGTGATAATTTTCAAATTTCAAATAAGGAACACCTTTTACCACTTCCTTATTGTTAATTCTAAATAAATGGTTAAATGAAATATGGCCTAGTCTCCTATGTCATAACCAAGAATGTTCATTAAAAGCATTTAAACATGTAGCAATGCATTGTAAATTTGACATATAAATCATGTATACATTTTTTTCACGAAAACCAGAAAGCGCACATGCATTTGTTTGTCTATCTAAAATATTACAAGCTAAATCATCAAAAACTACTTTAAAATCTCTATCACAAAGTTGGCTAATACTCAAGAGGTTATACTTGAGACTATCAACTAAAACAACATTTTTAATTAAGGGAGATGAGCTAATTTTAATGTTATCTATATCGATAATTTTTCTTTGGAATCATCTCCGAAGGTGACGGTGCCACCTTCATGGTAGCTTGATGGGATTGTGATAGGTAGTAAAAGGTGCATATTTATCATCACATTTACCATCATATTTTTCTATTTATTCTTTTATTAAGAACTGCTACTAATGTTTTATTGTTTAATGTGTGCAGGCCTTGAATATTTAAAAAATAAAGAAATAAAGCACAAGTGACGCCCAAAAGCCCAAGAATCCCACAAGTCCACATGCAAAATTAATTGTAGTAATTTAAAAGTTTCTACCTTGTCTAACCTAATTTAAACTTCGATTTTAAAATCTTAGGGAGGAAGAGGAAGGATAAAATAGAACTCCTAATTGCTAAAAGGAGGAGGAAAAAGATAAGATGGACTTCTACTTAAACCTAGTTGCTTGCAATACAAGGATGAAGATAAAAGGGGAGAAAAGATTAAAGATAAAGAACAAATCCTTTTGTAAATTCGGATTTGTGATAACTTGCTTCCCAAGTTATCTTGAGTTCTCAAGATATAAGGTTTGAATACAAAATTCAGAAGGAGGAGCTCAGATGAACGGACCAGAAGAGGCCACGCAAGAAAGCGCGTGGCCATTGGCCATAGCCGCATTTCCGCAGCCATTTGGATGAAGTTGGTTACGGGTTGCCGCGTTTCCGCTACCATTTGGATGAAGTTGGTTACGGGTTTTCGTGAAAGAGTTGTACTGGGACTTTACTTCTTATATCTCCTATAAATACCCCTGCAGAGCAACAGAGAGGGGCATCCAGAGACTGAAGCTTAGTGTTTTTCTTTAGATTTTTTCTCTTTCTGAAATTTCTTGTATTTTCGTTTTTGTTATTCAAAGAAGAATATTTTGAAGAAGGAGAGGAGCTTTGTAATTGGTCAGTGACATCCAATTAAAGGTTACTCATTCTTCTTCGCAATTCAATTTAGTTTTTCTGCTTAGATTAATTAATTATTCTTCTTTTCGTTTTCATGCAATTTTTCTTATTTAACATAAAAATTGAAAATAAAAAAAATGAATAACTAAATTAAACCTATAGTTCTAATCTCTCAATCAACCCTAGTTTAGTCTAAAAGGTGAATTGATTGATATCTACTATTATTAGAAACCCTAGGATTAAAATGGTCTTCTTGAAGATGAATCGATGATTAGGTTTACTTCAATTCAGGTTGTAATTTTTAAATGATTCTTCATAGTTCATACTTAAAAACTTTGATAGCATAATTTTAAGTAAAAAAAATTTCTCTTATGCTATGCTTTGAAATTAGGATGAACGAATGTTTAATCTTTAGCACACTAGTTAGGGTTCCAACATCATTCATCTTACTTGATTCTCAATTAATAACCTAAGATGGATGCTTCTTCATTCAATATGATATTCACTCTTTGAGACTAATACCATGGGTTGTGGTAGATGATTAGTAAACTATACTTCTTAAACTTGATCAAATCTAATCAATCTCTCTTTTTCTTTTCCAAGCGAATTACAGAGAAGATCGTTCTGAAACGCTTCCATCGGATCCTTCCCTGTGGATCGACCCATCTACCTTTTACTACACAGTTACCTTGAAATGAGACTAAGATTTTCTAAACTATTTACAATACAATTTCTCATTCCAATCAGATTGCAAAATTATTGATATCTCAAGTCATATACCTTGAGCAACCGCTATCAAGATATTACTGCTCCCTACGTCTTAGAGCCTTAGTGTGTACCTACATCAAGTAACGAATTGGTTGATTTTGGTACTCAAATTTTCTTGGGTCCTATAATGTTCGCATTTCGAACCCAAATTTGATCATTAGATGCATTTATTCTATCAAAGTAAAATTTGGCTAAGTGACATTTCGGCCACAATAAGTGCATGAATAAACTCTACCATATATAAAAGCATGATGGAAGTGTGGGGTGTGAACATGTTTGGTATGTGTATAGTATGTCTAACATGATGTGTATGCATATGTTGTGATTTAGGAGTGTGGGTGTGTGTAGTATGATGAGCATGCGTGGTATGAACATATTTTTTTGGAGTAAGTTTCTTAGAAAATATTGCCTCTAACATAGCTTTATCAAACTCACATTTCTTTAACACATCTCCTAAAAAGTTAATTTTATCTTTTATAATAGAAATCTCATTTTTATCAATTAATGAAAATTTTGCTTTACATAAAATTTTATATGAATCTAAATCTTTTTTGTGGATATGAGTGTGAAAGATAAATCATCTTTTTCTTTAGAAAGAATAACAATTTTATTTTGAAGGGTTTCATTTCCTTTTTCATTTTTAAATACTTCTTTTTAAGGAAATCATAGTTGTTAGACAACTCGTCAAAAGCCTCACCCAATTCACCCATTGTTAATTCGCAATCATCAAGTGAGGGTTCGAATGTTACCTTAGGTATGTTATCATTAACCATGAAACACACGTGTGCCGTATCCACTTCTTGAAATAACACCTAGAGGGGGGGTGAATAGGTGTTGGCTAATCTAATGGTCACTTATGAACAAATAATGCGGAAGTTAAAACAATTATGACCAATTAAAACTTCTTTTAATTAAACACTTATGTATAACTCAAGAGTCCCCTTGCGAGGCTCTGGACAAACTCCTCTAGATTCCCCTTGAATGGGTTGAGGTGCCGCGTTGGCTCTCTTGGTTGAATACAAGTGTTAGCAACAATCCCACGCAAGTATATATCAAATATGCACAAGGGTATATCAAGCATGTAAAGTAAATACAATGTAAGTAATGCAAGATATAATAGAGACAAAAAGAGTAAGAAAGCAAGAGTGAGCAATCGCAAACACAAAGGGTTTGTTTCGAGGTTCGAGCACACTTGCTCTACATCCCCGCCTTCGACACACGAAGGATTTCCACTATGCACGATCCAACCGGATCTCTCCTTGGTGCCGCAACACCTACAAGCCCTCGGACTCCCAAAGTCCCTTACACACCACAAGCCCACCGGCTCGTCGAGGCCGCACCTCAAGCTACAAGTCCTCACTAGGACCCAACAACACCAAGTCCTCACTAGGACCCTCAATCAAACCGCGAACACAACCGTCTGCCTTCTCAAAGAACAAGAAATGATCTCTTGGTGATCTAAACACTTGATCACCAATTACAAACTCTCACTATAACTCTCCTATAGGATAGATATGACAATGGATGCTCAAGTGTAGTGTGAGAAATCAAGGAAAAGAACTATGGTGAAAAACTCAAGAAATCACTTTTATCACTCTTGATAAATTCTTCCTATTTGATTGGAAGTATTTGCTCTCAAATATGTGGAGAAAACTTTCTGAAAAGAATGGGAAAAACTGGACAAAAGCTCTCCTAAAATCTTGGCTCAAAACAATGACAAAACCCCCTTTTATAGAGGTCAGAAAAATCTGACCGTTGGGTCTGTCAGAGCTGCCGGTCGACCGCCCGGTCGACCGGTAACGGTCAAAAATCTGACCGTTACAGCCTCCGGTCGACTGGCCCGGTCGACCGAGAAGAACAGAGAGCACTGCTCTCAGTTCCGGTCGACCGGCCCGGTCGACCGCACAAAACTGCCAGACGTGCACAGTTTTGTGCACCGGTCGACCGACCTCTGTGCAATGGGTTAACTTGGAGCACAGTTTTGAGGTCTAAAACGTTCGAATTTGGGAATAAGTATATAGGATGAATTTGTAGATATTGAAGTCTTATTTCTAATGCAACTTAAATCAAATCAATATCAATTCGGAATTGAAAGTTATCAATAAAATACTAAAAAGGTATCAAATCAGAAACTGAAAACTGTTTTTCAGACTTCAACCCAATATTTGACATTCTTAACATTTAAATCAGAAAATGATTATTGAATATTAAATGTAGCTCTGAAAGTCATCTTTAAAATGCAATATAAATCATGTTAATTGAATATAGGAATCAAAAGTTATGACTAGAAAACTAAAAGTGTGTCGAGCAGATCAGCAGGACGGACGAGAGTTCTAAAAAAGGTTTTGGTTAAAAATACATGTATATTTGAAACACCAAAAACCAAAACGGTATTTTTCTAGAACTAAAAATCTTTTATGAAAACACATAAATCAAGAGTGTGTGTGTGATATGAACTTGAGCAATCCACCAACTATCTATCATTTACATTTTAACTAAAACAAAAACAAAATCTTATACCTAGACACAAGTCTTCATCTTCTTGAAGTCTTCACTTGAAGGCTTCTCATCTTCTTGACTTGGTCCAAGCTTGATCCAAAGCTCCTTGGATCACCCCGTGCTAGCTCCAAATCTTGACATTTAATCCTTTGTTGAGCTATGCACCTACTAAGATCTTGATAATGAATCTGTCACTAATTAAACACAAGATCATTAGTAATCATAACTTCATGAGTTGATCATCATCAAAACTAGGGTGATAGGCTTTTGGGCCAACAATCTCCCCCTTTTTGATGATGACAAAACTCATGAAGTTATATATGCATGGATTAAAGTAAAGCTTCAAAGAAGCTCCCCCTTAACTCATGCATATCAAATAAGCAATAGATAAGGCAATGAGGCACGTGAATATGTATGCAAGTATGGAGATAAAACATGCAACAAGCATAAATCAAAATCTTTTTCTCCTATTTGCAATACAAATATATATATGCATAAATACAAATCTTATACAACCTTAAGTAAGAAAGACAAATACTTCTCCCCCTTAAGTAAGGAAATCATGCATATATCACAAATACATCACAAATACTTCTCCCCCTTTTTGTCAATCATCAACAAAGGGTTCAAAGTAAAAGCAAATCAAAACAAATTTTTCTCCCCCTTTTTGTCAAAAACAAAAGAATCAAGAAGGGGTAAATACAAATCAACCAATAAAGATTTATATGCGATATACATTCATGAAGAGGAAGACGTTAAGTTAGCTTCCCTACAATGTGCATTGCATGAAAGAGGGATGTGAAGCCCTAATTCACACAACACAACTATGTAATGCATAGAAGGAGATGTGAAGCTCCCCCTACACACGTATATCATATAAAGAAGAGATGTTAAGCTCCTCAATTTATAATATACTCAACATGAATCTATATGTAAGAGAGATGTTAAGCTCTCCTTGCATATAGGAAATACAAAACAAAACATTTTAATTTTTTTTTTTTATTTATCAAAACAAAATTTTGAACTTTTCCCAATAAAACAAATTTTGAACCAATCATAATTTGTAATTTTGATACCAATAGAAAATAGCACTTGAAGATGTGTGATATCAAGTTATCATTGCAAAATCTTTTAATGTTTCAAACATATTGATATCAATTGTAATCATATAACAAATTTGAAGTTGAAGCATATTGATACCAAATGAAAGAACTAAAATAAAATCTTTTTATTTTTCATAAGCTTATGCATAGTTAATATAAGGTGTTAACTTAACTTAGCATAAACTTTTTGTGCTTTTAAGAATGTAAATCAATTGTAAAGCAAGCACATGAAAATCATATATATGTATGTGAATAGATAAGACCAATTTGAAAATTAGGGCATACATATATAGGAACCAAAATGTGAGTAATATACCAATTGTAAAATTAACATTGTAAGTCATGTATATACTCATAACCAAAAATTGGTAGGTTTTAAAAATAGTTATGTCTAAGCACTACCAAATTTGAAGAATAAATAACTAGTTATAAATAATTTTTGAAAAACTAGTTAAAGATCCTTCACAAGCATGAAATCATATGTTATTCATGAATTATACTAAATACATACAAGTTTAAGCACTCATAGTCCATAAAGCTCAAAAATTATCTTTTATCATAAAAGATGAATGTTCAAAGGTTATGTAAATGGTATTTTCATGAAAATAGAAAGTGAAGCATGAATCTCATGAAAATCTTATTTTTCATCTTAAAACAAATCATATATTTTTCATAAAGCAATACTAAATACACAAAGATTTAATCACTCATGGTCTATAAAGCTCAAAATATTTTGTATCATAAAGATGAGTGTTCAAAAGATCATGTAAATAGTATTTTTATGAAAGTAGTCATTCAAGCTCAAAAAGATCATAAATCACATTTTGTTTTATAAATCAAAAACATGAAAAATCCCTTTTTTTATTTAAAATACTAATCTTCATGGTATATGTATGATTTATCCAATTCTAACAATATGCATACATATCCCAAATATGAAAAGAGTCCAATATATATTGCATGAAGGTAAGAGACTCATGGGTATACATGTATATTTATTAGATTTGAATTAATAATACATATACATGAAGTAAAGCATATAAATAAGGCAAAAACATGTATAAAAGAGAATCATTAAAACTAGCCTATTGATAGGTAGTGAAAAATGCATAATTGACATCATATATACCATCGCATTTGCACATTTATTCATATTATAATGCACAATTATTAATATTTCTTTATTTAATATGTGCAGGCCTCAAATTATCAATTTAATAAAGAATAAAGCTAAAAGAGCCCAAAAGCCCAGATCCAAGCCCATGTTTGAAGCCCAGGTGAAGAAGCGCAAATACAAAGATTCAAAATGCAAATACAAGGGCTAAAAGTTGCAAATATCAGAAATTAGGGTTGGATAGACTTCTATCAAACCCTAAACACCTGCGGGATAAAGATAAAAAGCCAAGATAAAGAGGAATTTCGTGGAGAGAGGATTTGAAGAAATCTGGATTAAGAGTAACTTGATTACCAAGTTATCTCGAAAATCCAGATTTAAAGGCCAGGATCTCACTTCTGGAAGCAGGCACCCATTTGGAAGGACCAGGAGAGGCCACGCGCCAAAGCGCGTGGCCAGCAGCCACTAAACCGCCGCGGAGGCGCGGCAAAAGCCGCGCATCCGCGGCAGTTTGGATAGATATGGGTACCTGATTTCGTTGGCACTTCTATCCGGGACTCCTCTACATTCTGCACTATAAATATCCGTGCATTCGCAACAGGGAGGGGCATGCAGAGACAAATTAGGGTTTTCTTTAGTTATTTTTAAATTTCTGCGAAAGTTGTAATTTTTATTCATGCTCGTTGTGGAGAAGGAGACGATTGTGTAACCTGCAGTTCATCGAAATAAAAGGTCACTCTTTTGTTCTCTGTTTAATTTCTGCACTTTATTTGATTTCTTTTGCCATCTCTCTTGTGTTTTAATCTTCGATCTATTCTTGTTTTCGTTTTTCTTTCTTTTGCAATCTTTCTCATAAAAATAAAAAAATAAATATTGAAAAGATAAAAATAATTATGAAGAACTAATCCTCCTAGTGGTTTGCTGAGATTCTTGAAGCAACCCTAGAAGCAATTAAAACTTGATCCGATTAATGAACATCACTAGAAACCCTAGGTTTAAAAGGCAACTAATTCTAGAAGATTAAAAAAATACTTAAAATTCTTAATCTAGGCTACATGATAAAAAGACTTTTCATGACTTCAACTTAAGAACTAGGACAGCATAAGTTGGGATTCGTCTTCTATTAGGCTGTACCTAGATGTTAGGAGGAACCATAGTTAGGTTTTTGAGTAATGTAACTTAGTTAGAATCGTGTATTAATTTCTCTTGCTTGATATAATTGCAATAACCTAGGGTGAGTCATATTAATCTTAAGATGAAGATCAAGCTCTTTAATTTGCAATAGGGTTGTGGTAGAAGATCAGCAAAACCACGTTTGTAATCTCATATTTTCATCACAAATCTAATCTTTTTCTTCTTACTTGAAGCATACAAGGGAATCGGCCGAAAAGCTTGCATCGCATCCTTCCCTGAGGATCACGACCCGCTCAAGCCCTTGCTACAGCGGATTCGCATTGAGACTAAGCATATCTGAACTTTATATTTAATCTCAATCAAATTTTGGCGCCGTTGCCGGGGAAGGAACGGCACGATTTCTTTGTTCTAATCATTCTTTCTTTTCTGTTGCAGGTACAGAGAACAGAAAGCAGAAACAGTGCAGCAGAAGACACATATTGCTATCCAGTGCCTCTGCCCTCGAAGGCAGAGCACTTGGACCTACAAGTTTGCCGCGAATCCACGGCAAAAGCCGCGAATCCGCGGCAATTGTAGCTCACTACTAATTCATTTTTCTGCAGGTTGCTCTGCAGTGCAAAAGTATATTTTCTGCTGTGTTATTATCTCTCTGTGATCACACTACAACTGCTAATAATTAACATTAACCTATTTGTTGAAAAAAATAAAAAAATATTTTTTTAGACTCTTGCATTTTAGGGCACGTGTCTATTCTTTAATTCTGTTGAAGAGTGCTGGCGACAAGGTACGTTTGCATAAGCATATAGATTAGGAAGCACTCTTGATTGTTTACCGCTTTCTTGAGTGATTACTTTTCTACCGCTTTACACGTACACTAATCCATCTTAAGGGCATAACCCATAACAAAGATAAGGTGGGGATTTCATCACCCTTCCTTGGCCCACAAATCATACCAGTCACACTCACAACCCTAACCCTAATTAAAACTTGACTAGACGTTGGCCCTAAGGTAACTCGGACTCAATAGGAGATTGACCGAAGAAGGAAAGTTGTTCGAAATTAACCCTTGCCAAATCGGTGTCTAGCGAAGGGATTGAGGGCCGAAAGCCCGAAGAACGGTGGTTATTTAATTAAGGAACGTCTCTGACGGAAAACCTCCCACCGGTCTTGCCCTGAACTGGCCGATTAGCTCGTGGTTGACGTCGACAATAGACCTCCTAAGGACAGTCTAAAGTTAGGAGTCGTCTAGGTCAAGGATAACCCTAGAATAGGATTTTTGTTTGTTTTTCTTTTTCTTTTTGGTTGATTGGGTGAACTTTGGTTGCTAACTGTGCATGCCCGCTTGGTCAAGAGACCCACTTACATCCAGGCTAACTAGAACTAGTTCACCACCCGAGCTCAAGCCCGACTCTCTCATGGCTCAACCGCCATCTCTCCAAGATAGGTTCTATCCCCTTAGAACCTCTATTCCTTCTTGCATCAAGCTGAGTAATGAAGGTGTTGACCCATTTGAGCTTAAGCCACAATATATCAACACCCTTCCTAAGTTTCATGGACTTGAATCAGAGGATGCATACTTCTTCATAAGGGAATTTGAGGAAGTATGTTTAATGATAAATATGCCTAAGTTGGGAAAAGATGCCATTAAGCTTAGGTTTGTCCCCTTTGCTTTGAAAGATTTAGCAAAGAAATGGCTCTACAGTCTAGAGGTTGGTTCTATAGACACTTGGGACAGTTTCGTCAAGGCCTTCTTGAAGAAATTTTATCCCGTTCACAAGACTGCACTGATTAGGAAGAATATCCTACAGTTTAAGCAAACAGCCAATGAGCCTTTTTGGAAATACTTCGAGCGGTTTAAGGACCTCCTTGCCCAATGTCCCCATCATGGGGTAGAGAAATGGCGACTTTGCCAAGTCATATATGATGGATTAGATTATTCTACTAAGACATTGTTAGAATCCATGTGTCAAGGAGGATTTCTGGAAAAGAATGAAAATGAAGGATGGTCATTGTTTGAGGACTTAGCTGAAAAAGCCATCCAGTGGGACCCTACTCCTGAGAAATCTAGGACTAATGACCCCACTTCTTCAAAAGGAGGTATTCATTCCATTGAGGCCAACATAGCACAAGATGCTAAGTTAGCTGCTGTTATGCGTAGACTAGAGGCTCTTGAAACTAAGGAGCCAGTCTCTGTGAACCAAGTCAGCCCAACATCTTCGGCGGGCTGTACTTATTGTCAAGATAGGAACCATGTGTTCGAGGAATGTCCTGTCTTCATCGCGCACCAAAGTCTGCCCGAACATACGAGTGCGGCCTTCACAAGGCCCGCCAACAATCTGCCCGCCAACAATCCATATTCGCCCACCTACAATCCAGGTTGGAGAAACCATCCCAATTTGTCATGGGGCCAAAGTAACAATGATCAAACTAGGCCCAAATTCTCCAACAATTTCCAAAATCCGCCCTATCAAAATCCTCCACCCTCTTTCCAATATTCACAAGTGGAAACAAGGCTCTCCAATCTGGAAAGAAAGGTGGACACTATCGTTAAAAGCAATGACACGCTGGCTCAAGTCTTGACTAGGATAGAGATGCAAATGAATCAGCAAGAAAGGCAAAAGGGTACTCTACCTAGTCAACCATTCCCAAACCCTAGGAACTCTAGTCAAGCTCACTTGGCTGAAGAGAATCATATGAGTCAGTGCAATGCGATTCATACATTGCGGTCGGGAAAACAAGTTGATAACCAAGTATCAACACCATCAAGTTCTAAACAAGCATTCAGCTTGCCTGATCCCACTCCATCTCAACTTGATGCCAACAACACGAAAAAAGACAAGTCAGCCGAAGATATGCACAAGCCCATCGCACCCTACCCAAATAGGCTTAAAGATAAGCAATGTGCACAAATGGATAAGGTACGAGAGATTTTTAATCAAGTCAAGATCAATATACCTCTTCTTGATGTAATTCAACAAGTCCCTAAGTATGCCAAGTTTATTAAGGACATGTGCACAAAGAAGAGAAAGACTAATGTGCCCAAGAAGGTTTTTCTAGCCACTAACATTAGTGAGCTATTGTCTAACCAGATCCCTGTCAAGTATAAGGACCCTGGTTGCCCCACCATCTCTTGCACAATAGGTCAAACTGCAATTAAGCATGCACTTCTTGATTTGGGAGCAAGTATCAACTTACTCCCCTTCTCAGTTTACCAACAACTTGGGTTGGGCGAACTTAGTCCGACTAAGGTTACAATCCAATTGGCTGACCGATCCATAAAAATTCCCAAAGGAGAAATTACCGACGTGCTCGTCCAAGTTGGGGAGTTTATCTACCCAGTAGATTTTGTTGTTCTGGAGACCGAACCTGTATCCACTCTTCGGTCTCAAACTCCCGTTATCCTAGGGCGTCCGTTCCTTGCAACTGCAAATGCGATCATAAATTGTAGGAATGGATCCATGAGGTTGACTTTTGGAAACATGACTAAAGAGGTCAATGTCTTCAACCTGGAAAACCAATCTCGTAAGATTAAAGACCAAACATTTGAGGTGAACTTCATCGAGAACATTTGTGAAAAAGAAAGTGAAAATGAGTCTCTATTTCTTGACAAGTTATTTGAGGATAAGTGCGATTTTAGTGATAAGATGACACATGTTGAGGATTATAATTTTAAAGTTCCATTTAAAAAACGAAGATTTGATCTAAGTATCTTCAAAGAGCCAAGCACTGAAATATCGCATGAGAATATAGTTCAAGAAACTCCAATTGACTTAACTTTCGAAAGTCTCTTTGAAGAAGAACTCCTATGTTTAGATACACCGATTAAGGAGATGTTGGTTAATTATTCACTTCCAGGGAAAAGTGTTGATTTAAGTTTTGAGGAGATGTACGGAACTGAGCTAGAATTTCTCGGCAAGGAAGTTCCAACTGAAAGGTGTGATGAATTTTTGAATAATGGAGGTGGACATATGATGAGGAAGAGCCTAAAGAAGGTGAAACTGGGGGGAGAGAAAGTTAAAACAAAAATGTTGGTCTCCCCATTGTGCCTTATAAAGAGAACCCATTGGAATGATGGGAAACGAGCTAGAGGGATGAATCCTAAGCAGCTCTAGGTGAGAGTGATACATGTGTTGTACATATTATGGTATACTATTATTCTTTGCCTCTCTTTACATTTTTCTTCATGCATTCATGCATTTCATACATTGAGGACAATGCATGAGATAAGTGTGGGGGAGGGTTTACTAACATAGAAAAGATTAAAAAAAAAAAAAAATATTTTTCTCTTTATTTGTTCTAACATTTAAAAAAAAAAAAAAACACAAAAAAAAAAATGCTAATAAATATTAAAAAAAAATTGTTATAAAAAGGAAATATTTTGACTTATTTTTTGAAAGAAATCTAAGTTAGTTTTAAGGATTAGGAAAATCATGATTAGGATTTCTAAAAACTTGGTCAAAATAAATAAATTGTTTAAATTTTAGGTATAGGAGAGAAATTGAATAAATAATTAGTCTTGATTTTTACCTTAATGAAATGTGCATACCAAATGCATATCTAGGATTCTAAGACAAAGACCTTGTGCCTCATAAAAAAAAAAAAGAAAAAAGAAAAAAAAATCACCAATTAAGCTGATACATGTGCCTCAAGAAGCATAAGTATTCATGCCTAAAGGTGAGTAAATAAAATAAAGTCCTTAGTTTTGGGGCCTAGTTCACTCGAATTTGAGTCCGCGGGGTGTTTTCTCACCTGGTGCCCTAAAGCCAACCGGTTTGGGAGTCATCGACTTTAAGTTCGTTACATGGGTGGATTAGAAAGCCTAAGAAAACTAAGAAATATAATATATGTATTAACACATCTAATAATCAATTAGTTAGGTATGAGGGCCTCAAGAAGCCTTGATACTTATACGAAAGAAAATTAGATGAGTTATACATGCCAAAAAAAATAAATAAATAAAATATATATATTAACACATCTAATAGTCAATTAGTTAGGTATGAGGGCCTCAAGAAGCCTTGATACTTACACGAAAGAAAATTAGATGATGTTATAAAAATAATAATGAGGCATGAGAGTCCAAGTTAAGGAATTCCTAGATTCACAAGGGTGCGTATGACTTTTGGTAACGAAAAAGACTATATTAGAAATTCAATTTTAATCCTTACCTAAAATGAATAACAATTGACTTTATAAAGACTAGGTTTGAAGAATGAATAAAAATGAGGATCCTAAAACTTATAGACTACTTAGTCTCTTCAATAATAATTCAAATATTTTCCTTTTTATGGATTTTGTGGGTGTAATCCGCTGAAAACCCTCACGAGACAACACTCGTCCTCTAGGGTAACCTAGGGGTTTAACGGCTTGTTGCACATGCTAAGTGCAACCGTGATTCCTACGAAAGTGAGTTAGCTAGGTTAAATTTTTCTCTTTCTTTTTGATTTTTACTCGAGGACGAGCAAAAAGATAAGTGTGGGGGTGTGATAGGTAGTGAAAAATGCATAATTGACATCATATATACCATCGCATTTGCACATTTATTCATATTATAATGCACAATTATTAATATTTCTTTATTTAATATGTGCAGGCCTCAAATTATCAATTTAATAAAGAATAAAGCTAAAAGAGCCCAAAAGCCCAGATCCAAGCCCATGTTTGAAGCCCAGGTGAAGAAGCGCAAATACAAAGATTCAAAATGCAAATACAAGGGCTAAAAGTTGCAAATATCAGAAATTAGGGTTGGATAGACTTCTATCAAACCCTAAACACCTGCGGGATAAAGATAAAAAGCCAAGATAAAGAGGAATTTCGTGGAGAGAGGATTTGAAGAAATCTGGATTAAGAGTAACTTGATTACCAAGTTATCTCGAAAATCCAGATTTAAAGGCCAGGATCTCACTTCTGGAAGCAGGCACCCATTTGGACGGACCAGGAGAGGCCACGCGCCAAAGCGCGTGGCCAGCAGCCACTAAACCGCCGCGGAGGCGCGGCAAAAGCCGCGCATCCGCGGCAGTTTGGATAGATATGGGTACCTGATTTCGTTGGCACTTCTATCCGGGACTCCTCTACATTCTGCACTATAAATATCCGTGCATTCGCAACAGGGAGGGGCATGCAGAGACAAATTAGGGTTTTCTTTAGTTATTTTTAAATTTCTGCGAAAGTTGTAATTTTTATTCATGCTCGTTGTGGAGAAGGAGACGATTGTGTAACCTGCAGTTCATCGAAATAAAAGGTCACTCTTTTGTTCTCTGTTTAATTTCTGCACTTTATTTGATTTCTTTTGCCATCTCTCTTGTGTTTTAATCTTCGATCTATTCTTGTTTTCGTTTTTCTTTCTTTTGCAATCTTTCTCATAAAAATAAAAAAATAAATATTGAAAAGATAAAAATAATTATGAAGAACTAATCCTCCTAGTGGTTTGCTGAGATTCTTGAAGCAACCCTAGAAGCAATTAAAACTTGATCCGATTAATGAACATCACTAGAAACCCTAGGTTTAAAAGGCAACTAATTCTAGAAGATTAAAAAAATACTTAAAATTCTTAATCTAGGCTACATGATAAAAAGACTTTTCATGACTTCAACTTAAGAACTAGGACAGCATAAGTTGGGATTCGTCTTCTATTAGGCTGTACCTAGATGTTAGGAGGAACCATAGTTAGGTTTTTGAGTAATGTAACTTAGTTAGAATCGTGTATTAATTTCTCTTGCTTGATATAATTGCAATAACCTAGGGTGAGTCATATTAATCTTAAGATGAAGATCAAGCTCTTTAATTTGCAATAGGGTTGTGGTAGAAGATCAGCAAAACCACGTTTGTAATCTCATATTTTCATCACAAATCTAATCTTTTTCTTCTTACTTGAAGCATACAAGGGAATCGGCCGAAAAGCTTGCATCGCATCCTTCCCTGAGGATCACGACCCGCTCAAGCCCTTGCTACAGCGGATTCGCATTGAGACTAAGCATATCTGAACTTTATATTTAATCTCAATCACCTATACATATGCATATAGTGGATACAAATGAGCATGAAGTTCAATAATATATGAATCAATTGTAATTCACTATTTGTACATGTATACATGCAAGTTTTGATAAAATCTACATTTAAACTAGTTCATACCACATGAAGCACAAATAATCTTAAAACATGAACATGCTATGAATATTATGGATGAACAAGCATGAACATAAAAAATAGGAGTTTAGAAATTGTTACCAACTCCAAAGCTCCAAATATGGTGGTCTTTCCCACCAAAATCTCCTTGATAGCAATGCATCCAAAAGTTTGTCCATCATGTCCATTGCATCCGCTATCAAGGCACCAATCCTCTCATGTTTTGTGAGAGCCCTCACCTATATCAAAATCAAAGGGTGGGGTTTTGGTACCCATACTTTCTTGGGTCCTTTGGGGTTAGCATTATTGTAAGGATCCCAAAATCTTTTATACTTAGCAAAATATAAATGAGGTTTCTTATCAAAACAATACTTTGCTAAATGGCCTTTGCGGCCACAATGTGTACATGTGTACACCTTAGTATGATGCTTATGAGTGTGATTGTGATCGTGATGTGCAACATAAGCATGAGCATGAGGAGTTTGTTTCTTTGAAAACATTGACTCCAACTTAGTATGATTAAATGCACAAGAGTTCAAAGTTGAACTCAAATTATCCATTTTATTTTTCAAAACATTTATCTCATTTGTGGTGGCATGTAAAGCATGGTGAGATAAAGAATCATTTTTCTTTTTCTTTTGAAAAACATTATCCTTTTCTTTTTCAACAAATTTTCTTTTTAAAGATTTATTTTCTTGTAAAATACTTTCTTTTTGTTGTTCCACCATAGCAATATCATTTTTCAAAATATTGTTCCCTTCACAAAGATCATTCAATTTTGAAAGCAAGGAAACATTTTCATTTTTCAAATCTTTATTTTCCTTTTCTAAACATGCAAGTTTATTTCTAAAAGAATCATTTTCTACATGCATGCAATCAAAATTCTTTTTCCAACTTTTGTTATCTTTTTCTAAGCATGCAATGTTATCTCTAAGTGAGTCATGTTCTTTATGCATGCAAGCAATTTCCTTTTTCAAATTTTTATTATTCTTTTTAATCATGTCATATTTCTCAAGCAATAATTGGCAAAATGTATTAAGCTCATCATATGACATGTCAACATCCTCATCATCGGATTCGGTGTTTACCTCAAGGGGGTTATCCCCTTGGACCATATAGCATACGTTGGAGATGTCGCTTCCAACGTCCGAATCGCTCCCCGCATAGTATAGGTCCTTTTCGCCAAGGGAGGTGATGATGTTCCAAGCTACAAAAGCCGAATCAATGTTAGCAAGCCTAAATAAGTAATCATCATTTAGGGTACTCTTCAAAGCATTAAGGGTTTTTGCATTAGCCTCAAGATTCTTACCATTTAAGCAATAATCATTATTAGTGATGGCAAGATATACACTAAGGCCAAGTCCTTTGAGGAACAAAGACATCTTAACCTTCCAAATTTGGATGTTAAGAATGTCAAAGGTGGGTGGTGACATGAAGTCCATAGTGTGTGTACAAAATATTGTGATTAGCCTAAAAGTAGGATCTTTAACTCTAGGTTGTTAGACCCAATATCAAGAGCACTTGGCTCTGATACCAATTGAAATAACACCTAGAGGGGGGGTGAATAGGTATTGGCTAATCTAATGGTCACTTATGAACAAATAATGCGGAAGTTAAAACAATTATGACCAATTAAAACTTCTTTTAATTAAACACTTATGTATAACTCAAGAGTGTTGCCGAATTCCCCTTGCGAGGCTCTGGACAAACTCCTCTAGATTCCCCTTGAATGGGTTGAGGTGCCGCGTTGGCTCTCTTGGTTGAATACAAGTGTTAGCAACAATCCCACGCAAGTATATATCAAATATGCACAAGGGTATATCAAGCATGTAAAGTAAATACAATGTAAGTAATGCAAGATATAATAGAGACAAAAAGAGTAAGAGAGCAAGAGTGAGCAATCGCAAACACAAAGGGCTTGTTTCGAGGTTCGAGCACACTTGCTCTACATCCCCGCCTTCGACACACGAAGGATTTCCACTATGCACGATCCAACCGGATCTCTCCTTGGTGCCGCAACACCTACAAGCCCTCGGACTCCCAAAGTCCCTTACACACCACAAGCCCACCGGCTCGTCGAGGCCGCACCTCAAGCTACAAGTCCTCACTAGGACCCAACAACACCAAGTCCTCACTAGGACCCTCAATCAAACCGCGAACACAACCGTCCGCCTTCTCAAAGAACAAGAAATGATCTCTTGGTGATCTAAACACTTGATCACCAATTACAAACTCTCACTACAACTCTCCTATAGGATAGATATGACAATGGATGCTCAAGTGTAGTGTGAGAAATCAAGGAAAAGAACTATGGTGAAAAACTCAAGAAATCACTTTTATCACTCTTGATAAATTCTTCCTATTTGATTGGAAGTATTTGCTCTCAAATATGTGGAGAAAACTTTCTGAAAAGAATGGGAAAAACTGGACAAAAGCTCTCCTAAAATCTTGGCTCAAAACAATGACAAAACCCCCTTTTATAGAGGTCAGAAAAATCTGACCGTTGGGTCTGTCAGAGCTGCCGGTCGACCGGTAACGGTCAAAAATCTGACCGTTACAGCCTCCGGTCGACTGGCCCGGTCGACCGAGAAGAATAGAGAGCACTGCTCTCAGTTCCGGTCGACCGACCCGGTCGACCGCACAAAACTGCCAGACGTGCACAGTTTTGTGCACGTCGGTCGATCGGCCCGGTCGACCGACCTCTGTGCAATGGGTTAACTTGGAGCACAGTTTTGAGGTCTAAAACGTTCGAATTTGGGAATAAGTATATAGGATGAATTTGTAGATATTGAAGTCTTCTTTCTAATTCAACTTAAATCAAATCAATATCAATTCGGAATTGAAAGTTATCAATAAAATACTAAAAAGGTATCAAATCAGAAACTGAAAACTGTTTTTCAGACTTCAACCCAATATTTGACATTCTTAACATTTAAATCAGAAAATGATTATTGAATATTAAATGTAGCTCTGAAAGTCATCTTTAAAATGCAATATAAATCATGTTAATTGAATATAGGAATCAAAAGTTATGACTAGAAAACTAAAAGTGTGTCGAGCAGATCAGCAGGACGGACGAGAGTTCTAAAAAAGGTTTTGGTTAAAAATACATGTATATTTGAAACACCAAAAACCAAAACGGTATTTTTCTAGAACTAAAAATCTTTTATGAAAACACATAAATCAAGAGTGTGTGTGTGATATGAACTTGAGAAATCCACCAACTATCTATCCTTTACATTTTAACTAAAACAAAAACAAAATCTTATACCTAGACACAAGTCTTCATCTTCTTGAAGTCTTCACTTGAAGGCTTCTCATCTTCTTGACTTGGTCCAAGCTTGATCCAAAGCTCCTTGGATCACCCCGTGCTAGCTCCAAATCTTGACATTTAATCCTTTGTTGAGCTATGCACCTACTAAGATCTTGATAATGAATCTCACTAATTAAACACAAGATCATTAGTAATCATAACTTCATGAGTTGATCATCATCAAAACTAGGGTGATAGGCCTTTGGGCCAACACTTCTTCATTGGTTTCACTCTCCGAGTCACACGTAGCCTTGAGAGCCTTCTTTTTGTTGGGCTTCTTGGAGGTTGAAGGTTTACATTTGGTGTCCAGGCAATCCGCAACCATGTGGCCCGCCTTCTGGTAATTGAAGATATGACCTTCTTGTCTTCTTTCCCTTTCTATCTTCTTCTATTGTTAGATTTGGATTTATTGTACGCCCTCCTAACATTTTTCACTAGGAGAGAGAATTCTTCATTATCCTCTTCTTCATCATCATCGTCGAAGATGGTGGGAGTGGATTTGAAAGCGATCATCTTCTTCTTTTGTGGTGCCAACTCTTCTCTTGTCTTCCTCTCCATTTCATGGGTCTTATGGTTTCCTATAAGACCGATGAGCTCTATCTCTTTTTTGTCGTTTAGCTCTTTCAATGTAGTAGCCTTGACTTTCTATGAGGGTGGAAGAGCCTGAATGACCTTCCTTACTTTTTGATCATTATCAATGGCATCACCTAAAGAAGTAAGACCATTAGTTAATTTAGCAAATCTTGTTACTATGTCATCAATGGTGTCATTATCATGCATAATGAAATTTTCATATTAAGAACGCAAGAGATCAATTTTGTGCTCTCTTGACTTGTGACGTTCCCTCATGTGTGACTACTAGTTGTGTCCAAATCTCGTAGGCGGATTTGCAATGGACGACCTAGTAATATCGTCATCGTTCAAAGTTTGAAGTTAGGCATAGTGTGAAAAGTCACCTAGAGGGGGGGGTGAATAGGTGACAATGCTAATCTATGAACTAAATGCGGAATTAAAAACTTAATGCAATTACACTCAAGTGCTATCAACAAGTGATGCACACAACCAAGCCAAGCAAATATGAATGAGCAATGTAAATAAATGCAAGACACAAAGTAAAGAGAGAGTAGAGAAAGAGCCAATGGATCAAGCGCAAACACAAAGATATGTTATCGAGGTTCGAGCACCCAGCTCTACATCCCCGCCTTCGACACACGAAGGATTTCCAATCCACTAGCTTGTCCACAAAGGACTCCCACAAAGGGAACCTCCACCGAGGATTTGGGGCAATCACAATACAAGGAGTTCCCAACTCCCCTCCTTACAAACACAACCTCCTCCTTGAGGCACTCCTCCAATCCAACAAACAATCACCTCACAACTTGAGGGATTAGCACCAAGCTTACACAAAACACCTCACAACCCAAGTTGCACAACCTCCTCAACACAATGAGGGAAATGGCACAAAGTAAGAATTGGGTTTACAACTTAGTGGTTTCAAACAACAACCACAAAACAATCTCTTTTCCCACACAAATAACCTATAGAGAAGATAGTAGATTTTAGCTCAAGTGTGGAGAAAACCAAGGGATTTGAAACCAGCAACTCAAAGAAAATCTTTGGGAAATAAATGAAACCAAGATAGAGAATTCAATTCAAAAGATTTTCCCAAAAACCCTTTTCTTTGATTTTTCAAACCCTAATGAAAACACCAAATGAATTGTTCAATTTGAATCCAAAAGCCTATTTTGATTGCAGCAAAAACACCAGAGAGAATGAAAATATTAGCCCAAAAATTCTTGGAGAAAACTATTGCAAAAGGGGTATTTATAGGCAATTATCAGAAAATAGCCGTTGACAGAAATTTAGCCAGAATTGCCCTTACGGTCGACCGGCCGGTCGACCGCGCAACGGTCAAATTTTGATCGTTGTCAGCTAACGGTCGACCGCCCCGGTCGACCGAAACAAACAGAGAGCAACTGCTCTCAGTCGGTCGACCGGCACGATCGACCGGCTACAGTGTTAGCCAGCGTGCACGTTCTGTGCACGTCGGTCGACCGATACGGTCGACCGGCTACTCTGGTGCGGTCGACCGTTCCGGTCGACCGACCTAGCCTGGCAGGCAACAAATAGGTCAGAAAACTGAGGTAAAAAATATTCCAATAAATCTTTTAACTCTTGTAAAAATCCCCAAAAATAGTTTTTGCATTTTGCATTGATATATAAACTTGTGATAAAAAGTTTAGCTTAAATATCAATCAATAAGGACTATTTTTGTGTTATAGAAATGTTGCCAAAAACCAAAAACTGTATTTTTTAAAACTTGAAATCTTGAATGAAAAATACATTTTGTCCAAAACTCTTTCAAGTACAAAAACATGATATTAAACAACATTAAGGCATGATGCATATGGATAGAAATTCAATATACATGAAACAAATATATATCATGATTTTGTCCTTAATTCCAAAATATGTTTTGACAAAAATACCAAAACATAAAACACATGAATATGAAAGTCAAAACTAAGTTTGTCTAGAGAATAGAAGCATGCATGTATATAGAACAAATCATATATACATAAAACCATGTAAACTTGTTTTGATCTATCTATCCATGAAAACCAAGATCGGTTAAACCTAAAACCGATAAACCGAAAACCAATATTCAAAACATGAAACGTGTGTGTTGTGAACTTGAGCTTATCATACTATACTAATCTTTACAATTTGGATCTAAACACAAAACTAAACTATGGTACCGAAGTCTTCTTGTAGAGCGCAATCTCCAAGTCGGCTCGATCCAAAAACTCTTGATTCACCGGGCAAGTGCTATATATATCTTTGATGCGCGGGCTCTTGAATCAACATGTGCAAGCTTCCAAATCATCTTGTTGAAGCTAAACACCAACTAATATCTTGGTTAATGATCTGAAACTAAAATCACAAGATTATTAGTACACATAACTACATGAGTTAATCATCATCAAAACTAGAGTGAAAGGCCTTTGGGCCAACATAGTGTGCCTTAGCATTTATATCAAACTCCTTAGTAGCAATGTCAGACTAAGTGTCCTCATCACCAATGGGTACACTAAAGGGTTTAGTCATCGCATTTGCAACCCGACTTCCTAAGGATTTCAAAAATACGGTCATCTTAACCTTCCATATAGGGCTTGTTTGATTAAGGGTGGAAGTGAGGAAGTGGTAATAGTTCCCTTTGGAACTTGGGAATTGGTTAGTAAGTTTTCGGTGTTTGGATGTTATTAGGAAGTGTAGTTTGAAAAATGTTATGTCTTTTCCGGTGCTTAGATGGTAATGTGAAAGTGGAAAAGTTGACCACAAAGTTGACCGTAAAATAATATTAAATAAAAATTAATGAAGAAAAATAAAAAATGGACTGTATTTAGAATGCAAGTGAGATTCATATGATCAAAAAATTAACTGTTTTGTGCTACAACTTATTACAAATGAGATTTACATGACCACAAAATTAACTGTAGCACTTTGAAAGTGGGGAAATAGTTGTGTGAAAGAGAAAAGAAAAAAGAAAAAAAGGTTTTCTTATTTCCTTTTCCGGTGTTTGGATAGATAAGGAAGTGAGCAATTATACTTCCCCACTTCCTTACTTCCACCCACTTCCTTGCAACTAAACACGCCCATAGGAAAGTTAAGGCTATCAAACTTGAGAGTAGTCTTAATACCTTTGACCATTTTTACCAAAGTGTATGAAGATGAAATTGTGAAAGAAGTGATTAGCAATTAGGATCTCTCTAAGGTTGTTAAGCCAAAACTAGAGACCAAGGCTCCGATACTAATTGAAATACACCTAGAGGAGGGTGAATAAGTGTTTTGCTAATCAAATGCTATTTTAAACTACTTAGGATGAATTATACAAACGATCACTCAAAATAAGAATTGAAGCTGAATTCCCCGTGAAGGGCTCTAAAACTTTTCCTCTTTGATTCCTCTAGATAATGAGTTTAGGTGCTCAATTACCTCATTGTTGAGATGAGTATAAAACGATAGTGAAAGTGATGAATGAAATACAAGCAATGAAAATAAGCAAGATGAATAACAACACAAGTATGAAATGTAAAAAACAATAGAGAGCAAGACACAAGTAATCACAAACACAAGAGAATTGTTTTGAGGTTTGAGCCACCGCTCTACATTCCCGCCTTCACCATATGAAGGATTTCACTATCCTCCAAGGGATCTTTCACAAAGGAATTACAACTTGATCTACATAAGACTAGAGTACACAACTCCACCAACTCAACCCTCTACACAAGAGGTAGCACAAAGCCAATTGAGATTACAAAGCTTTTGATGATCCAAAAAGATCACAAACACTCTCTCTTCAACTTCCTATAGAGTAAGAAATGAAGTGTAGCTCAAGAAGTTAAGTGAGAGAATAAATTCAGTTAGAAAGATGTGAAGAGATTTAAAAATAATTGAAAATAGCTTTGAAAAGAAAGAACTTGAAGATTGGAAGTTAGAAAAATTGAAAACTTATAGACTTGTGTAAACGTCTTGTCTAAAAATAAAAACCAACGACCAATATATATAGACAATGAATAAATATCAATTGTAAATCATACCAGGTCATTTAGGGTGTGTTTAGACACTTGGAAGCCCAAAATGCCCGTTGGAATTCACTAAAATCAAAACAGATTCAAAAATTAGCTGTTATAGCCATCTGGCAGGCTGTCAGTCGACCGACCGGTCGACCGACAGCTCATCCATAAAAGAATCCGGCAGGTTGACCGCTCGGCCGTTCAAAAGAGAAAACTAAAATGTTAGTCGACCGACCCTAATCGAGAGTTAGGGTCTCTCAGTCGGTCGACCGCAAGGGTTAGCGGTCGACCGACTGGTCGACCGTGCACAAACATGCACGCCCGTAGGCCAAAAGGCTTGGTCGACCGGGCGGTCGACCGTTTTGGCATGAAATGGGCACCGGTCGACCGTCCGGTCAACCGTTCTAACCTGAAACGGTTTTCTGGATATATTTTGAGTTTCAAACATTTTTCAAAATATTTTATATTAGTTTATAGATAATGTAGTAATGTATAAGTGATGAAATACATGTTCTTAACTTGTTATTAAATTTTGAAAAAATTATGAGACATGTATCAAAATCAAACATGCAAAATACTAATACTATGAAAACTTGTATTTTTTGAAAGCGTGTATTTTGTGTGTGTAACTTCATGAACATCACAACTATATTCTACACTTTAATAAACTAATATCTTACAAGGCTCTAGGTGACTACAAAATCTTCAATCGGGATTTTCCTTTAGCAACGTTTGAGTGTTTTGAGATTTAATCTCGTATTTGAATCTTCTTGAGTTTTCAATACCTTCCTTTAGAGGAAGAAAACTCCTTGAATCCTTAGAACCCTGAAATATACTTAAACATTTGAACTTGATTAGTACTAAATAATCACATATGTTTTGTTATCATCAAAACGATAAAACTGAGTGATTGTAACTTTGGGCCAACAATTTACTAACCCCTCTGGTATCTACAGTAGCATCAAAGTCTGTTTTTAGTACAAGTGATCGAGGGCTGCAAGATACTGTCTGGCATAGGAAGCAATCGAGATGACCATGTGTGGGAAAAATTGGTTAGATGTGGAAAAGAGAAGTCAAAATAAAATAATTGATGATCTTATCGAAGGCTTCCCAGAAGACTCACCAGAAGATGAATGATGACTTTGAAGACTTCTAATTTTTTTTATTTATGAATGATAAAATATTTGAAAACTTGTAATTTTTATTTATGAATGATAAATTTCAAAAAATTTAATTTATACTTCAATTGTATTTGTCTCTATTTATCCATTTTATTAGATCATTAATAAAAAAAATTACATTTGTCACAACTTCTAGTAATTTTGTCAAATTTTTATTTTTAAATTTATTGTAAAGCATCAGCTTTTATAATTTTAAAGTTAGAATTTTTTAGAATTTTTTTAAATTTTTAATTGTTTTGAAAAAAACTGGGTCGGCTCGTTTCTGGCACTGGCCCAACGTGACTGAGACACGGGCCGGACCCGAGATCACGAAATTGGATCGGAACTCGTGCCTGGCTGCCTGCTTTTTGGCAGACGAGGCGGGCTCGGCCCGGCCCAGTGCTTTGCCCTCTGGGGGCCGGCCTATTTGACACCCCTACACCTAGTGGGAGGGTTGAGTGGATGCTTGATAGGATTCAAGTGAGGGAGGGAGGGAATTGGGAATGGTATGCACTCATCCTTATGCTCTCCTTGTTTGGACTATAAGAAATGCTAAGTAATTATTAATGACATTTTTTTTATTTGCTTACTTGAAGAGATTGAAGGAGCTTAGCGAGCACTAGTACTTAACTCTAGCTGGACTTTTTGGACTAATCTGTGTTGTGATGTGTGTGTGTGTGTTTTTTTTTTTGGGCCACCATGTGAGGGCCCCCATTGCATAGCCCAATGAAAATAAATGGTGTACCTCAATGGTTCAAAGCCTAAGGAGATCCTTGGAACATTTTAGTTCAAGAAACATGTGGGGTTCTCTCGTGATGTTTGTGCGGGTGAGTGTAAGTTTTTAGCTTAAAAAAGTTGTATTATATTGCAATGTTCAAAATTTGATTCACATAGAATCAAGACACATATTTCACGCTGTCGGAATTTTCCGAAGGCACTCCTAAGAAAAACCTTCGGACAAGAATAATGTTCAGAACATATTCCGAAGCCATCCTTCTCTTCTGAGAAAATTAACTTTTCCGAGGGTGTGCATCTTTCCGAAGTCAGTTCTCCCGGCTTGAGCAAGACAACCTCTGCAACAGACTCTATCAACTTCCGCCTATATTTATGGAGTTGTTTACGCCACCAGGTCGTTTCATATTTTAAACATGGCTCACAATCTTTATTTCAACGCGAGCAATTACAGAAAGCAGCAGATATCTCTCCCGCAATCAAGAGTACAATCTAGGTCATTGCGAAAAATCGCAACGTGTAAATCTTGCGGTTATTAAATCTTGCATGACTCGCATCGTTAACAGAAACCCCTAGGTATATAAGACATCTAGAGGGACGTCTCATAGGGACGCACATTTTTTTTCCCCCTGAGCGAGAGATATCTATTAGAGGAACAGAGTTCACCTCTTTAGAAAATGCTATAATCTTCTGAAAACAGTGAAGTTTTCCGCTCTTCCCTGTGGTTTTTTTCAAATTGAGTTTCACATAAAACTTGATTTTTTGTGATTGTTTCTTCTAGTCTATCTTAAATCCAGGCTACAATTTCAAGTGTAAATAAATTCCTTCTAGAAATTTACTCTTACACATATAATACATTTTATTTTGACCTTTCTTAAACTAGCATTTCTTTTCTTTCTTTTTTTTCTTCATTATCTTTTTCTCTTTTTTCCTTCTCCTCTCCCATTTTAACTTTTATTTTTCCTTTCTTCAGCTTTTTCTTTATGATGACAGGGCAAAGCCTAAAAGGTTAAAAGTTGGTAAATAATGATGTAAAGAAATGTTTATAGAGCGTGAAAAAGAATGAGTTAGAAAACACTAGAAGTTGATAAACAAAGATGTAAATTATTTAGAAAGCATAAAAATGGGGTAAGAGTTTAAAGAGTATCTTCTTGGCCCCTCTCAAGAATGAGCAATTTGTTTTTGTTTTTGTCCCCCTTAATGATCACGTAGCAAGAGAGACTTGAGTATGAGGGGAAGAGAGCGGGTTAGCTCCTTCATAGCTGTCCTGATAGAGAGAGAAAAAAAATACATTTTGTGGAGGAATTTATAAAAAATATTTTTATTTTCTCTTTCTTTATCGGGTTATCCATCAATTGTGATGGAAGGTTGATATAATACGAAGGACCAGATGGTCCTTTTCACGAAGGAACTAACCCCGCGCCGTGTGGGAAAATGTAATATGAAGTATTGGTCCAAACCAATGGTCCATTGTGTCAGAAAACTATAAAAACAGACAATTACAAAATAGACATTGATGATTTTCATGATGGTCACAGTGCAAAAAAGCTTTATTGTTGATTCATGTCTGATTTCAAATAGTCCCTGGTCAGAAAATTAGACGTGAAATGAAGGACAAAACTAATGTGTGTTCTCTGTTCAGCAGCTGCAGAACCAGCAGACCACCTTCTCATGTCCCGTCCTTTTGCTCAACGCAGCTGCGGTTTCATCCTCGGCAGGTTTGGTGTTTACCGCAGACCCATTTGTTTACCTAGGGATTTTGCAATTTGGTTGATGGTCGCGGTTAGAGATGAGAATAGATGTGTCCATGAGCTCTCATTAGACATGTTCAATAGAAATTTTTTTATAAGAAAAATAAGAAAATATATATTCTTATGCAAAAATTTCTATTAGACATATCCAATGGCGCCTATGGACACGTCCGTTGTCATCCCTATTTACGACAGCTACATGTTGGGCTATCTGGAGTGAAAGAAATCAGTGAAATTTTTCAAACTGGTTCATGCACGTATACCTCACTCTTACATCGCATTTTGGCTGATATCGCTCATTGAACAAGTCTGCTCCCATATACCCACAGCACAGGATCGGAACTATCTTCTCGGAGTCCCATGAAGATAGGGACATTGTTGACCCGGACGCCTCTATCTATGATGACCTGGCCGACGACGAGGCCGACTCGGTCGACTGCTGCCTATGATGACCACAACGTATAAAAGCTCAGATTTTGACTGAAAATCACCTTCTCAAACTTAGAGCTAAGCCCTAGGAAGACCCCTCTCTCCTCCTCCGAGTCCCCCCTTCGGCCCTTCCCCTTGCTTGCGTGCCGCCTGGGCGCGGTCTCCCTCTCCCTTCCTGCCTCTGCTGTGGGAAGGAACAAGGGAGGAGAAAGAGAACACGAGGGAGAGCGTGTATAGGTTTTATTGTGAAGAGAAAGAGTGAGTTTTTTAGGAGTTTTGTCATGGAAACTATAGGGGAGAAGATGAGTGAAGAAAGTTCAGCTGAAGAGGGTGGGTTTCTAGATCTAATTAATCCTAAAGTTACAAGTTTGTCAAGCCATCCCCTATAAGGAGAGAGGAGATAGAGGAGATAGAGGAAGATAGCACAGAGATCGAAAGACAAAGGAAGAGAACGGCGCATTAAAGCAGGTCAGGAAAGCACTGTTTGGTAGGAGAAAAATTCGTGTAAAATTTCCTTGAATCAATTGAAAAATTACAACGGACTTATACTCTGATTACAAGGGAAGGAGGATATTGAGTCTTGAATCTTCCCTTTATTTAATGCTGGGTTCTTCAGGTGGCGGTGGAAAGTGAATCTTGTTCTTCGTTGACCGGCCGAACGTCAGGATCTTTTGGGAATTCTCTCTTTGGATCTACTGGTGGAGTATTACAGCTCCTATCAGTAATGGAATCTCAAAGAGACTTAAAGAACTTGAACTCAACAAGTTAACAGAAAGAGTTGAACTCTTCTCAGGCTACAAGAGTTTCGAGGCCGAACTCTGCTGAGGTAGCTCTCCTCCTCTGCCCATGGCTTCTTGGATTCCTCCATCGGGACTCTCTTTCTCAACCCTTTTAGAAGAGGTCTCCTCCCCCTGGGTCCCTTAGAGAGGTCCCCCGGGGTCCTCTTTCTTCTCTAGCTATTCATAGCTATTAATAGAGAAATTGGGGTGTAACTAACCCCTTAAATCACTCCATAATGGGAAGTTATTCCCTATTATGTGGAGAGAAAATTGGGTGTAACTGACCAAGTTCGTGGCTCAATTATAGCAAAAAATGCGGGTCTCGCGCTGGACGCGGACCTCGCTTTGATGTTGAGACGCAAAGCTTACAGGCTCGCGTCTATGTTAGAACGCGGAGCTACTCAGGCTCGCGTTTGAGTTGAAACGCGACCTCCGCGTTTGACGACCTCCGCGTCTGACAAAGGATGCGAGGTCCGCATCTGGCGACCTCCGGGTCTGACATTGGAGCGTCTGGCGACCTCCGCGTCTGACATTGGAACGCGAGGTCTGCGTCTGGCGACCTCCGCGTTTGGGAGGTTCCCGTCTGAGACTGGAAGCGATCTCCGCATCTGGGAGGTTCGCGTCTGAGGCTTTATCTTAAGTAATTTTTTTGATAGCCTACAGACCCCCCTCCAAAGTTTTCGAAACTCCATGGTTGACTGAGACGGATTTCGGAATACTTTGGACTTCAGTTGAATCGGGACTTCCTGTAATCAGACTGGCATTCTTCTGAGAGGCATCTCGAGCTTGATCTTGTCTGCGTTATGGTCTTCGTGAGTGTACTATTGAACTGCTTGAAGCCTCCAAGAAAGATCGTTTGTAATTTGATTGTCGGTGTACTGTTGAACTGGTGGAGTTGTCAATTGCCTTTGCCAGTATACTGTTGAACTGATTGCAGTAGCAGAGACATACTCTTTATATTGGGGGGAGAGAGCGCAGCTCTCACGGACGCGGTTCTGGCACACTAATCAAGTGGAGACGCAAACTTCATCAAAGTTGAGACGCGACTCTCAATTGTTGTAGAGACGCAGCTCTCAATTACTGAAGAGACGTAACCTTTATTTGCTGTTGAGACTCGACTCTTAAGTTCGTTGAGTCGCAGCTCTATGCTTGAGCCGCGAAGGTAACGCTCAAAGCAAATTAAATAGCTCTACTGAGAGAATTTGAGGAAATTACTGTCAGATGTGTGATGTTAACTTAACAGTGAGATCTGGACTTGTATTTTGAACAAGTTTGGTGGACTTGCTATTCTATTAATGAGAATAACAAATGGAGTTTGATCCGCTGAGGATTATGTCAGAGTCTATCATCAGAGGTTTAGTATTAACATGACTATAACTCTGCTGGGAATGAAAGTTTGCTGTTATGGGTGTGATATTAACATAACAGCGATTGACTCTGCGATCTACGCAATTTAAGTGGACCTGTCATTCTATTGACGAGAATGACAAACGAGATTGGATTTGTTGGGGATCCATGAAGATTTTTACCGTCAGAGGTGTAATGTTAACGTAACGGGTTTGGGTTTGCAATTTGAGCAAATTGAATTATCAGATGTGTGATATTAACTTGACAAAGATGAAAGTCTCATTTTAACTGAGAAAATTGAGAGAATATCATTGTCATAGATGTAATGCTAACTTAACAATGAAATGCATGTAAGAGGTGTGATGTTTAACTTAGCATTGAAAGATCTCATTTTCACTGAGAAAATCGAGGAGATCACTGTCATAGATGTAATGTTAACTTAATAGCGATTGATTTTGCGATATGAGCAACTTTGATCAGAAGTGTAGTATTAACTTGACCAAAAGATTCTGCGATTTGCGTAGTTTGATGGACTCGCCATCCTATTGAAGAGGACTGACAAGTTGAAATTTTGGTCAGAGGTGTGATGTTAACTTGACCGGGATTTGTCTTGTGATTGGAGCAAGTTTGGTCAGAGGTGTGATGTTAACTTGACCGGGATTTGTCTACTGTTAGAGGTGTGATTTTGAACGTAACATTATTTTGAGTAGACTTGTCATTCTATTGAGAAAAATTGACAAGTTGAAGTTTTACCCCCTGGGATACATCAAAGTCTTACTGTCAGAGGTGTAATATTAACATGACAGGTTCGATTTGTAATTTATTCCACTGAGAAAATTGAGGGAAATCACTGTTAGAAGTTTAAATTTAACTTAACAGTGAATATGCCAGAGGTATAATGTTACTTGGCATGTTTGATCTGTGATTATTTCACTGGGAAAATAGTCACAGGCTTTTTGTGGTCCTACCATTCATAGATGGGAATTGGTAAGGGATTTTGGAGGGGATTTTAGGGAATGAGTTGTCAGAGAGAATTGTTAACATGACAAATATTGATTTCCTAGAAAATAAAGATTTACTGTTAGAGGTGTAACGTTTAACATAACAGTAATGGGATTTTGCGATTTAAGCAATTTAAGTGGACCTGTCATTCTATTGAAGAGAATGACAAGTAAGACTAGACCCGTCGGGGATCTAAATATTTCTTTACCGTCAGAGGTGTGATATTAACTTAACGGATCAGATTGAATCTTGTCAGAGGTGTGATATTAACTTGACAAGGATGTGAGTTAGAAGTGTACTGTTAACTTAGCTCCATAAGAACTTCAGTTTCATTGGGGAGATTGAAGATATCACTGTCATAGGTGGTATTAAACTTGACAGTGGAGGTAATACTAGAGGTGTGATGTTAAACTTAGCATTGGTCATCTCGACTCCGATACGGCAGTTCGAGGGAAAATCATTGTCATAGTTGTATTGTTGAACTTAACAATGAATTGGATGCTAGAGGTGTGATATTAACTTAGCATCGCTTGTCTCAGCTTCGATATGGAAGCCTGAGGAAAAGTGACTGTCAGAGGTTAACATTGAACTTGGTAGCAACTCAATCACTGTTAGAGGTGTGGTGTTAACATAACAGTAGTTTGTCAGAGGTGTAATGTTAACATGACAGTAGTTGGTTTGCGATATGAGCATTTTGAGGACTTGTCATTCTATTGATGAGAATTGACAAGTGGAGTTTGGAATGTTAGAGGTGTAGTATTAACTTGACAATCATTGATTTGTGACTCCATGTAGAGGAGCGACAAGTGAAGCTTGTACTCGCTGGGGAGTATTGAAACTTTTCATTGTCAGATGTTTGATATTAAACTTAACAATGATTGTATTTGTGGACCTACCACTCTATGGAAGAGAATTGGTAGTGAATTTTGGTGGAAAATAAAATGAACTATCAGAGGTTTAATATTAACGTGACAATCATTGATTTTCTAGAGGTGTGTAAAATTCGCTGTTAGAAGTGTAGTATCAATATAACAGCGAGGATTTTTAATGAGTCATTTCAGAGGTTTATTGTTAACATGACAAATCCCATTCATTTTATTAGGGAGATAAACACAAGTATTTTTGTAGCCCTACCATTCTGTGGATGAGAATTGGTTGGAGATTTTGGAGGAGAGGATGGGGACCAAGTCCCTCAAGGTTTTTAGCAAACCTTCTACTCAGACTCGTGTTTCCACGTCAGAGAAAGGACATGAGGTCCGTGTCTGGCGACTTCCATGTTTGATTGAGAAAGGACGCGAGGTCTGCGTCTGTCGACCTCCGCGTCTGACATTGGAACGCGAAGTCCGCGTCTGGCGACCTCCGCGTCTGACATTGAAACGCGAGGTCGCGTCTCTTGGAGGAGTTTGAGTTTGAAGCCTTATAGGCTAAAAAAAAACTGACGACTCAGTCATCTGAAAGTTGCAGTGACAATCAAAGAGCACCGCCGAGATGAACTGCTCGCAATGGCACTCAAACCCATGAGATGAGAGCTTCTCAGTTTATATTTGAACATGGCCTCTTGGGCTGAACGGGAACCTCGAGTTTCTGAAGTGAAACGCGATGATCTCCTTCTGGCGTAGCCTCCTGCTAAACGCGTGTTTTGCGCTTTTGAATAGAAATGCGAAGGTCAATCTTTAACACTCTCAGTAACTCTCGCACGCTAAGGTCATGTCCTGGCGCGGCCTTGGGCTGAACGTGGGTCGCGCGTTCTCACGCTTTGGCACAGCTTGAGACTGGATACGAACTTCACATTTTGGCGCCGAAATGCGCAGCTCCTGAACGCGAGCATCGCGTTTTGTTACAGAAATGCGGGACTGAAAGCGAACTTCGCGTTTGGTGCCGAAACGCGGGGGTGAAAGCGAGCTCTGTTTGCTAATGGAGAACTTGACGTCTTTGTCGACGATCAGCAATCCGTTTGCTCGCAGGAGTTGATGTGAACCCCCTGCAAATCGAGTTTGCTGAGCGTTGGGAGGAGTTTTGTGGCGAGATTTGCCTTCATCATCATTGGCCTCGCGGGTCTCGTAGGAGACATTGATGCGGGCCACATATGCTGTTGTAGCCACTCCTGTCTGCTGATGATGAGTGCAACGCCTTCGCCGTCTCTCGGTATTCCGATTGAGTCGAAGAGGTTGTTGAGAACCCCCGGCATTCGGAACTGGAAGTGCCTTGATAAAAGGATGGAGGGAGATTGGTCTCTATTGCCAACTTAACCGTGGGTCATGGCGCTGATCTCTGAAAAGACGTTGGGGCTGACCATGTTATCTCCACGGGAGACTCCCGAAGCTTAGGGGGAGTTCAACTTCTCTTAGTCGAATTCGATCACAAGCGATTCGACTGTGAATCCAAGCATCCTGACGTCGGCTTGCGCCACCACTTTCTCGTTGGTTGAGAAAGGGCATAAATCCCCAGCGGAGTCGCCATCTCTTGTTTGGTGGAGAAAAATTCGTGTAAAATTTCCTTTAATCAATTAAAAAATTACAACGGACTTATACTCTGATTACAAGGGAGGGAGGATATTGAGTCTTGAATCTTTCCTTTGTTTAATGCTGGGTTCTTCAGGTGGCGGTGGAAAGTGAATCTTGTTCTCCGATGACCGTCGAACGTCAAGCTCTCTTGGGAATCCTCTCTTTGGATCTACTCTGGTGGAGTAGCACAACTCCTATCAGTAATGGAATCTCAAAGAGATTTAAAGAACTTGAACTCAACAAGTTAACAGAAAGAGTTGAACTCTTCTCAGGCTACAAGAGCTTCGAGGCCGAACTCTGCTGAGGTAGCTCTCCTCCTCTACCCATGGCTTCTTGGATTCCTCCATCGGGACTCTCCTTCTCAGCCCTTTTAGAAGAGTCTCCTCCCCCTGGGTCCCTTAGAGAGGTCCCCCAGGGTCCTCTTTCTTCTCTAGCTATTCATAGCTATTAATAGAGAAATTAGGGTGTAACCAACCCCTTAAATCTCTCCATAATGGGAAGTTATTCCCTATTATGTGGAGAGAAAATGGGGTGTAACTGACCAAGTTCGTGGCTCAATTATAGCAAAAAATGCGGGTCTTGCGCTGCACGCGGACCTCGCTTTGATGTTGAGACGCGAAGCTCACAGGCTCGCGTCTGTGTTAGAACGCGGAGCTGCTCAGGCTTGCGTTTGAGTTGAAACGCGACTGTAGGCTGTCTAAAAATGACTAAACAAACAAGCCATTAAGGAAGCAGAGTCTCAAGCTCTAGACGCGAGGAATCGATGCCCGCGTCTCAGCATTAAGACGCGTTGGCTCTACACCCGCGTCTCAACGTCCAGACGCGTCGGCCCGAAGCCCGCGTCTCAGCATCAAGGCGCGTCGGCCCGACGCCCGCGTCTCAACTTCAGGGCGCGTTTGGCTCGACGCCCGCGTCTCAAACTTCAAGGCGCGTTTGGCTCAACGCCCGCGTCTCAGTTGCAACTGCCCTGATTGCGGGGCCAGTCACCGCGCATGTAGCGGGTAGTGGCCCCTCATTCGGGAGCGTTTTCAGGAGGCACCTTCACCCCCTGAGACCCCTATAAATAGCCTTGTTTGCTATGAAGAGGGGATCGGAGCTTTGGAAAGGTCGAGAATTAAGAAGGTCAAGGCATCATCAAGATCGATCGAATCCAGGCAAGAGGATCATCAAGAGGGAAGCACGACTTCAACAACAGACAGAGGGAGAAGACTCTTCAGCGAGCTTACTGAGTACTAGCCGCTCTTCGCCTACCTCCTCTTTGAGAGTTTTGGTAGACGGAGCTGAGTTACTCTTTCTACCGACCGAAGAGAAGACCCCGACGGTATAGGACGGTCATCTGGTCAACGGAGAACAAGATTCACTCTCCACCGCCACACGAAGAACCCAGCATTAAACAAAGGGGGGATTCAAGCTTCAACATCCTCCCTCCCTTGTAACTGGAAGGAAAAGTCTTGTTGTAATCTTTTCATCTGATTCAAAGAAATCTTTACAGCAATTCCCTCTTTCTTTTTCCGGCGCATACAAGAGATGGCGACTCCGCTGGGGAATACCTTCGTTACTGACGAGCGCACCGTGGTGCAAGATGACGTTCTCCGTAAGGGGAAAATGGTCGAATCACTCGTCGTCGAGTTCGACCAGGCGAAGTATGAAGAGTTCCTCTCTTCTGGCTCCAAGAGCCCAAAGACCCGCGTCTGCCGCAGGGTCTCAAGTGGACAGCCCCCTGAAGCCCAATCCGAGGCTCTGTCGGGTGCTCCTGCTGCCCACTGTGCCAAGTTTGGTTCACGCGCCGACGCCTCCCAGAAGGCCCGCGTAACCTCAGACACCTCTGCTGCGATCAACCGCGTCGCGCAGAACACACGCGCCAACGCCTCTCTGAAGGCCCGCGTGGTCCCCGGCACATCTACTGGTGCGATCGACCGTGTCGCACAGAACGCCCGCGTCAGCGTCTCTCAGGAGACCCGCGTGGCAAACACCCCTGGTTCTACAAACCAGGAAGTTGTTGGCTTCTCTCTTCCTCCACGGCGCAATCGGAATGCCGAGCGTCGATAGAGAAGACGCGCGCGTCAACACTCAGTCGGAACCGTTGGTTTTCTGACTGGGGTTGGACGCAGCGCACGATCCGATGCCTTGCCCGCACCTCGTCCAGTGCGAGAGATCCGCGTTTGGCGACCCAAACGCGAGACTCCCCAAGTTGAGCCTTCTGAAGACCAACTTGCCAAACGCCAAAGCGAAGCTTCTGCGTCTCGTCAAACGCAGGAAGCACGCGCCCATAGGCGTGGGGCCCAGCAGCCCACTCTCTCCCAAGTCTCTCTGCTCCAACGCAGCAGACAGCAACGCGAAAGTCGCGTCTCATATCAACAGAGACGCCAGACGCGCGTGACGCAGCCGCGACGCGACAGCCGCGTTTCTGAAACCTGTGTCCAGACAGCACAGCGCATGACTTCCTCCCGTCTTCCACGTCGCGAGGCTAGTCTATTTAATCCCTCTCCACGGATTTGAGGGATTATTTGACAAGGAAAAGGAGTGCTAATCAGGCCACTTCTCCATGCTGCTGTCAACAGCTCATCCAGATGCTCTCTGGATGCCATTGCGAGTCAGGCGTGCACCAGCCGTCTTAATTAGACAGCTGACCCTGATTCCCCCGTCAGCCAAAAGAAGACGCTCCCACAGGAGGAGAACCTTCTCAGATGTTGAATACCCGGAGCTTACTGCAAACATGACTAGCAGAAGCAAGGGAAAACAACTAATGGTCAACTCAGAGGAATCTGACTCTGAGCCGGAGGGGGTGTATCAACACACTCGCACCCGGACAGGGGCCATTCCCCCAATTGACTATAATGCCTTAGCCCGCGGCATTAGAATGGGTGGTTCTCACTCCGCTATAGTGGAGTCGCAGGCTTCAAACTCTTCCGTCGAGAAGGAGGCTTCCGCCTACATGGCAGACACTCCTGAGGAGACGGCCAGGCGTTTAGAACAGACGCAGAAGCACCAGATGGATATAATCGCCTCTCAACAGAGATCCATTGACTCCCTTAAGCATATGCTTGAGAAATTACTTGAAGAAAGAGCGAGATCTCCTCCTAGACGACCGAAGGGGAAAGGGAGAAAGGGAGGAAGCCCACCCTCCGAATCTTCTGACGAGACACGACGATCTACCTCGGATGTGTCCAAGCCCTCGTCGCAGGCAAGAAGCGACCAAGACCAGGAGAAGACTCATGCTAAGAGGATGAGTCAATGGAACGACGCCTCGAGGCCCTTGCCAATCGCAAGGACCTCCAAGAAGCTGGAGTGGTCCGGCCCTATCCGGCTGAGTGGGACTTAGTTCCATACCCTCCTAAGTTCAAGGCTCCAACCCTCCAAGCATTCGACGGGAAGGGGTCACCCAACCAGCACATCTACTACTTCAAATCCCAGACCGGGAATGTGGTAGATAATGACGCCATCCTGGCGCGACTGTTCATCGGCACCCTGAAAGGGTTGGCTTTTGAGTGGTTTATGAAGCTCCCGGAAGGTTCCATCAAGAACTGGGGCGACTTGGAGAAGCTGTTTCTAACACGCTTCTTCGAAGATGATTCGGAGGTCACAATGCCTACCCTTTTAGCTACAAAACAGCGAAAGGGAGAGTCCGTCAAGTCTTTCGTAGAAAGATTTCGGAACATGGCACTCCGATGTCCAAGCGGCATGACCCAGGCCACCCTGGTGGAAACATGTCGCCATAATCTCCAAACCTCACTCCTTGCTCAAATAGGAGTTGCTGAAAGCCGCACCTGGAAACAATTAGTCCAGCAAGGTGAACAGGCTGAGGAGATTGTCGCCCGCGTCAGAGCGGAAGAAGGCAAGCCCAGGCCAGAGAGGTCGACAAGGCGTGCACCAGACACATCCCTCCAAACCAAACGGAAGGATAACTTGGCGACAGAGACCAAATCTCCCTCCAAGCCTCTACCAGGTAAAGCGAGTGGCTCTTCTAGCCAACCTCGCGCCAACAAACAGTATTCCTTCAAGGAGGAACACGTCGACTCGCTCTTCAAGTTACTCAACAAGAGCAATCGACTGAAACTCCCTGAAATTAGGCGCCCGAGGAAGTCGGCAAGACCGACAATCCCACCTACTGCTTATACCACAGGATGCTCGGACATCCTGCCAAAAGCTGCTACGTCTTTAAGGACATCCTTCAAGCTCTGATTGACGCGGAGGTATTAAAACTCCGACCGGAGCAGAAGAAGATGACGGCCAACATGACGTCGATTCTCCAGTTTGGGACACGACCCCCGACACCCGTGGGGGTGATCTCTGTCCCGAAAGGAGAACTGAGGGTGGTCAACACAGACCCTCATCAGCAGCGGGAGAAAGGCTTGGTACCCGTCCCTACACCTCGAGGGGAAATCATGTGGGTCCACCCTGACCTCGTCGACGAGCAACAATGGACGACTGTGACCAACAGGAAGTCCAAAGGCAAAGGGAAGGCTTCATCTTGCCATGTGATATGCGCTTTCTCCCAGAAGCGGATACTGATGTTCCCTCGCTGACTGACTCGGAAGAGGAGACAATAGTCCTGGCCGCGGAACCCAACCCACCAACGGCAGGAACCCGTTCGGGGCAGGCATACCTGAAACAGTATGGCGAGACAGCAGTAGCTCCTCCACAACCAGCTGCAGAGCCAGCAAAGCCCTCCTCTAAACAGCCTGGGGAGAAACAGAAAGAAACTCGGTTTTCTCGAGTTCTTGCGAAAGGTGTAACGGAAGGATCCTCGACACCTTACAGTTTTGATGTCTTGGCTCAATTAGCCAACATCCCGGCACACATTACCTTGTATGAGCTCCTGAGGCTATCAAAGTCAACCAGAGAGGCTCTACAAGAAGCTTTGGCAAATGCTGAGGTCTTTATGACCCGCGTGCCAAGGGAGGAAGATGTAGAGGATTGCCTCCACACCTCCCCAAATGCTCCCTGCATCACCTTCACAACAGATGACATGCAGGTTAAAGGGAAACATGACCGACCCCTATACTTCACAGGGTATATTGGGTCATCCGAGGTGAACCGCATCCAGGTAGACCCAGGGTCTGCGCTAAGCATCATACCTCGCAGGGTTATGCAGTTTCTAGGCATTCCTACCCATCGTCTGAGCCCTACCCAGACGACTATTTACGGGTTCAATGCCAACAGCTCCCGCCCTATGGGGAAGATCAAGCTCAAATGCCAGATCGGGAGCCTCAAGTCGGAAGTGACGTGTTACGTCATTGACGCGGACACTTCCTACAACCTGTTGCTGGGACGACCATGGATTCACCGCAATTCCATCGTTCCCTCTACTCTCCACCAAGTCATGAAATACATTGACGAGAGTGGACAGGTCCGAACGTTGATTGCCGAAAGGCATCCGTTTAAAGGGGTTGAAAATTATTTCACGGACTCCCTCTTATATCAGGATCCGGAGGAGACTAATGAAACCCCACAACCAGAGGAGCCAGACTCTGGTAATGAAGCTGACATTGAGCCGGAGAAAGAAGAGTGCCTGTGGGAGTTGGAACCACTTGTAAAGAGCACTAATAAGCTCGATGTTGATACCACCGACGATGCAGGCGGTTGGTATATTAATGAAGATTTAGATTTCGCGTATCTCCCTGCGTGTGAGTCTGATTCAATACCGTCGGATACTAGTACCGACGTAGATGAGGATGTCTGGTCGGCAATGGATGCTTTGACATCATTGCATGTACCAATAAAATCATCCTTCGGGACGTACCAGGATAATGGAGACGCGCAAGAGTCTGTATTCATGGTTCTAGCCAGACGAAAAGGCCAAAGACCAATACTTTTTGGCGAATCGCGTCTGAACCAATGCCCCACGAAGAATCAGAAGGTGAGGATGAATCCCCTCAGTTCGATCATTATGAACCGAAAACGCTCAAGATGATGAAGCGCATGGGGTATGATCTAACCAACAGGCCTGGGTTGAACTTCAGAAAAGGAAGAAGAACACTGCTTCGATCCTTTGTACCGAAAGGGAAAACCCCTGATTACTATCATCAGACGCGTCGGGGGTTGGGCTATATATCAACTCCAGTGCCATCAACCTCTGATTCGGAGAGATTGTCAAGTCATGACTGCTCATCAGACACGTCGTCGTGGGAATCAGATGTCAGTGTCGGCAACATCTTCAAAGGGCTTTCAGTAAACATGGTTTCGACAAGCCATCTGGAGGATGAAGATGAAGAAATGATCCAATCTGATACAGATCCTTGGATCAAACATTTGAATGCTCTTTGGGATATCCGCTTTGAACAGCGTGAACCACCCACAGAAGACAAGGTTGTTCAAGTCAACCTAGGAGATGAAGCCAATCCTAAACCCATCTTCATAAGTGACGGCCTGTCACCTTCGGAGAAGAAGGATCTTATATCTCTTGTACAAGAGTATATAGACGTCTTCGCCTGGAATTACGAGGACATGCCTGGACTTGATCCTCAAGTGGCTATGCACTGCCTCAACATCAATCCAGATGTAAAACCTGTCAAACAACAGCAGCGACGGTTCCGTCCCGAAATAATGGAGGCAATCCAATCAGAAGTCAGGAAGCTTATTGACTCTGGCTTTATCAGGGAGGAACAGCATCCCGATTGGGTAGCCAACATCGTACCCGTTGCCAAGAAGAACGGGAAGATCCGGATCTGCATCGACTTCCGCGATCTAAACGAGGCCTGCCCCAAAGACGAATTCCCATTGCCAATCACGGATGTCATGATTGACAATACTTGTGGATTTGAGCGAATGTCCTTTATGGACGGGTTCTCAGGATACAATCAAATCAAGATGTATCCCGATGACGAAAAGCACACCTCCTTCAGGACACCTCTAGGGGTATATTGCTACACCGTCATGCCCTTCGGTCTAAAGAATGCGGGGGCAACCTACCAAAGGGCCATGAATGCCATTTTCCATCAGCAGATACGCAAAACGGTGGAATGTTATGTCGACGACATCGCGGTGAAAAGTCGCATTAAAGGAGATCACATAGCTGATCTGAAGGTGGTCTTCGACATCATGCGGGCTCATCAATTAAGATGAACCCCACCAAGTCCTTCCTGGGGGTAGCCAGTGGCAAATTCCTAGGGTTTGTTGTGACTTCCACAGGAATCCATTTGGATCCGGAGAAAGTCCGTGCTATCCAAGAGATGCAACCCCCCAGAAGCCTCAAGGAGCTCAGAGGATTGCAAGGACGATTGGCATACATCCGCAGATTCATCTCAAATCTCTCCGGGAGATGCCAACCCTTCGCTAAGCTGATGAAGAAGGGCGTTTCGTTCATTTGGGACGACGCTTGCCAGCAAGCATTTGAGGAGATCAAACGATACCTCACCCTACCACCAGTCCTTGCAGCTCCGGTATCCGGAAAGCCTTTCCTGGTGTAACGTCCGATCAATGGATCATTCTTTGGGAGCTCTACTAGCTCAGAATGATGACCAAGGGCGAGAACAAGCAATCTACTACCTAAGTAGAACGATGATCGGAGCCGAACATCGGTACAACCCGATCGAGAAGGAATGTTTGGCACTGGTGTTCGCTATTCAGAAAATGCGACACTATCTGGTGGGCCAAACCATAAATGTCATATCCAAAGTCAACCCCCCTGAGGTTACTCATGACAAAGCCTTCATCATTGAACGGCCGACTGGCGAAATGGGCTATATTGCTCTCTCAATATGAGATGCACTTCCTACCCCAAAAAGCCATTAAAGGACAAGCGGTGGCGGACTTCTTAGCCGAACACCCAGATCCGAGGGCAGCTAAACTCTACGAGGATCTCCCAGACGAGGTCGCCGAAGCCTGCCTAACCCAGACATTGTTCGAAGGACAAGTATGGCAACTTTTCTTCGATGGTGCATCAAGAACAAGCCCTAAGGGACACACAGTTGCGGGGGTAGGAGTAGTACTCGTCTCCCCACAAGATTATGTGATTCCCCGAGCTGTCTCGTTAACCGAGCCTTGCTCCAACAATGTGGCGGAATACAACGCTCTTTTGATTGGGATGCAATTCGCCGATGAGATTGGCGTTAAAAATCTCGAGGCGTACGGTGACTCCAAACTCATCGTCAGCCAAGTTCGCGGAGAGTATGAGGTCAGGCATGAAGATCTAGTACCCTACTACAACGCGACAATCCACATGGCCGAGAGGTTTCAAACTTCTACATCGACCATGTACCGCGCAAGCAAAATGCGCATGCAGATGCACTTGCATCCCTTGCTGCCTCCTTAGCTCTTCCAGCTGGAGCAATGGAGAAGGTATTCGTCTATAGCCACGACCTATACTGCCCAAAAAGTCCCTCGGAGACTACCAGAGGTCAACGGGAGATCGTCGCGGTAAGGAAACACTTGAAGTGTCGACCGATCCAGAGCTTAAAGACTGGCGATTCCCCTACATTGATTTTGTCTTATACGGCATCTTGCCCGAAGACACCAGGGAGGCGGCTGCCATCCGAAGGAAAGCCTCCAAATTCTACTACAATGCGATTTCGCGAACATTGTATCGTAGATCGCCTGACGGATCCTGCTCCGGTGCCTCTCATCAAAAGAAGCCCACGAAGTGTTGAAAGAAGCCCACGATGGTACGTGTGGAGCTCATCAACCTGGCCCGAAGCTGGCAAACCGACTCCAAAGATTGGGTTACTACTGGCCCAAGATGGTTGCCGATGCTGTTGCCTATGCCAAAAGATGTCACGCCTGTCAATACATGGCGATTTCATCCATCAAGCACCAGGATACCTCCACTCTACGACCTCTACCTGGCCGTTCGAAATGTGGGGGATGGACGTGGTTGGTCCTATCAGCCCACCATCATCAAAGGGACATCGGTTCATCCTAGCGATAACCGATTACTTCTCAAAGTGGGCCGAAGCTATCCCTTTGAAGGAGGTAAAATCATCTAACGTGATCAAGTTCATGAAACATCACGTTATTTACCGTTCGGTGTGCCTCGGCGGATTGTCCATGACAATGGACCCCAGTTCATCAGCCAGGCTTTTCAGAGATTCTGCGCCAAGTTCAGAATTCAGAGTGTGTCATCAACGGCATACTATCCGCCCGCTAACGGCCTCGCAGAAGCTTTCAATAAGACTATTGGCAAGCTTCTCAAGAAATTCGTCTCGAAAAGTCAACGAGACTGGGACGATAAGTTGGGCGAATGCTTATGGGCCTATCGCACGACTGTGCGAACCCCAACTAAAGCCACGCCATTTTCCTTGTGTGTACGGATGCGAAGCCGTCCTTCCACTGGAAATCCAAATTCCATCTCTTCGCGTCGCCTTGACAGCGGAGATGACAACAGAGGAGAAGCATCGACAGCGACTCCAAGAATTGGAAGCCTTGGACGACAAGCGTCTGCAGGCCCAACAACAAATCGAGCTTTATCAAGCTCGTATCACCAGAGCCTTCAACAAGAAAGTCAAATCGCGAACTTTCAAGAAGGGCGACCTCGTCTTAGCCGTCCGAAGACCCATGGTCATGACGCACAAGACGAAAGGAAAATTCCAACCCAAATGGGAAGGACCGTTTGTAGTAGAGTCAGTCTAGCTCAAATGGATCGTATCGCCTCATAACCTCAATGCGATACACTCATGATGCCAATCATGGGGCAAATTCCTGAAGAAATACTATCCCTAGATGGCATTCTTCCACCGATCAAGTTAAAAATACACCTCTGATCAAAAACATCCAACGCCTCCAACGGCTTAGGATAGAGGAAAATGTTGGCTTTTAAGTCCAACATAAGTCTTCGACAACTTATCATGCTGAGGGGAATAGCATGGCTAGCCCAACTCAAACGTTAGTTGGTAAGGCACCTCAATCCGTTGATAGCTGAGGGTTTGCTAAAAATCCTGCCGTCAAGTTAAAAAATACACCTCTGATCAAAAACATCTAACGCCTCCGACGGCTAAGGATAGAGGAAAATGTTGGCTTTTAAGCCACAACATAAGTCCTCGACAACTTATCATGCTGAGGGGAATAGCATGGCTAGCCTAACTCAAACGGTAGTTGGTAAAAGGCACCTCAAATCCGTTGATAGCTGAGGGTTTGCTAAAAATCCTAAGTGGACTTGATTCCACTCTTCCCTCCAAAAAATCCCTTACCATTCTCATCCAAATAGAATGGTAGGACCACAAATGCAATCATTACTATGTTAACACTATACCTCTGGTAATGAATACTCCTCGTCGAGTACAAACCTGGCTTTGTTA
>JAVJIF010034404.1:0-25120 GCA_038442645.1 Agave tequilana
TATTGTAGGCTGTCTAAAAATGACTAACAGACAAGCCATTAAGAAGCAGAGTCTCAAGCTCTAGACACGAGGAATCGATGCCCGCGTCTCTCAGCATTAAGACGCGTTGGCTCTACACCTGCGTCTCAACGTCCAGACGCGTCGGCCCAAAGCCCGCGTCTCAGCATCAAGGCGCGTCGGCCCGACGCCCGCGCCTCAGCGTCCAGACGTGAGGCCCGAAGCCCGTGTCTCAAACTTCAAGGCGCGTTTGGCTCAACGCCCGCGTCTCAGTTGCAACTGCCCTGATTGCGGGGCCAGTCACCGCGCATGTAGCGGGTAGTGGCCCCTCATTCGGGAGCGTTTTCAGGAGGCACCTTCACCCCCTGAGACCCCTATAAATAGCCTTGTTTGCTATGAAGAGGGGATCGAAGCTTTGGAAAGGTCGAGAATTAAGAAGGTCAAGGCATCATCAAGATCGATCGAATCCAGGCAAGAGGATCATCAAGAGGGAAGCACGACTTCAACAACAGACAGAGGGAGGAGACTCTTCAGCGAGCTTACTGAGTACTAGCCGCTCTTCGCCTACCTCCTCTTTGAGAGTTTTGGTAGACGGAGCTGAGTTACTCTTTCTACCGACCGAAGAGAAGACACCCGACGGTCCAGGACGGTCATCTGGTCACGGAGAACAAGATTCACTCTCCACCGCCACGAAGAACCCAGCATTAAACAAAGGGGGGATTCAAGCTTCAACATCCTCCCTCCCTTGTAACTGGAAGGAAAAGTCTTGTTGTAATCTTTTCATCTGATTCAAAGAAATCTTTACAGCAATTCCCTCTTTCTTTTTCTGGCGCATACAAGAGATGACGACTCCGCTGGGGACTACCTTCGTTACTGACGAGCGCACCGTGGTGCAAGATGACGTTCTCCGTAAGGGGAAAATGGTCGAATCACTCGTCGTCGAGTTCGACCAGGCGAAGTATGAAGAGTTCCTCTCTTCTGGCTCCAAGAGCCCAAAGACCCGCGTCTGCCGCAGGGTCTCAAGTTGACAGCCCCCTGAAGCCCAATCTGAGGCTCTGTCGGGTGCTCCTGCTGCCCACTGTGCCAAGTTTGGTTCACGCGCCGACGCCTCCCAGAAGGCCCGCGTAACCTCAGACACCTCTGCTGTGATCAACCGCGTCGCGCAGAACACACGCGCCAACGCCTCTCTGAAGGCCCGCGTGGTCCCCGGCACATCTACTGGTGCGATCGACCGTGTCGCACAGAACGCCCGCGTCTGCGTCTTCTCAGGAGACCCGCGTGGCAAACACCCCTGGTTCTACAAACCAGGAAGTTGTTGGCTTCTCTCTTCCTCCACGGCGCAATCAGAATGCCGAGCGTCGACAGAGAAGACGCGCGCGTCAACACTCAGTCGGAACCGTTGGTTTTCTAACTGGGGTTGGACGCAGCGTACGATCCGATGCCTTGCCCGCACCTCGTCCAGTGCGAGAGATCCGCGTCTGGCGACCCAAACGCGAGACTCCCCAAGTTGAGCCTTCTGAAGACCAACTTGCCAAACGCCAAAGCGAAGCTTCTGCGTCTCGTCAAACGCAGGAAGCACGCGCCCATAGGCGTGGGGCCTAGCAGCCCACTCTCTCCCAAGTCTCTCTGCTCCCAACGCAGCAGACAGCAACGCGAAAGTCGCGTCTCATATCAACAGAGACGCCAGACGCGCGTGACGCAGCCGCGCGACGCGACAGCCGCGTTTCTGAAACCTGTGTCCAGACAGCACAGCGCATGACTTCCTCCCGTCTTCCACGTCGCGAGGCTAGTCTATTTAATCCCTCTCCCACAGATTTGAGGGATTATTTGACAAGGAAAAGAAGTGCCAATCAAGCCACTTCGTCATGCTGCTGTCAGCAACTCATCCATATGCTCTCTGGATGCCATTATGGATCAGGCGTGCACCAGCAGTCCTTAATCAGACAGCTGACCCTGATTCCCCCGTCAGCCAAAAGAACGCTCCCACAGGAGGAGAACCTTCTCAGATGTTGAATACCCGGAGCTTACTGCAAACATGACTAGCAGAAGCAAGGGAAAACAACTAATGGTCAACTCAGAGGAATCTGACTCTGAGCCGGAGGGAGTGTATCAACACACTCGCACCCGGACAGGGCCATTCCCCCAATTGACTATAATGCCTTAGCCCGCGGCATTAGAATGGGTGGTTCTCACTCCGCTATAGTGGAGTCACAGGCTTCAAACTCTTCCGTCGAGAAGGAGGCTTCCGCCTACATGGCCGACACTCCTGAGGAGACGGCCAGGCGTTTAGAACAGACGCAGAAGCACCAGATGGATATAATCGCCTCTCAACAGAGATCCATTGACTCCCTTAAGCATATGCTTGAGAAATTGCTTGAAGAAAGAGCGAGATCTCCTCCTAGACGACCGAAGGGGAAAGGGAGAAAGGGAGGAAGCCCACCCTCCGAATCTTCTGATGAGACACGACGATCTACCTCGGATGTGTCCAAGCCCTCGTCGCAGGCAAGAAGCGACCAAGACCAGGAGAAGACTCATGCTAAGAGGATGAGTCAATTGGAACGACGCCTCGAGGCCCTTGCCAATCGCAAGGACCTCCAAGAAGCTGGAGTGGTCCGGCCCTATCCGGCTGAGTGGGACTTAGTTCCATACCCTCCTAAGTTCAAGGCTCCAACCCTCCAAGCATTCGACGGGAAGGGGTCACCCAACCAGCACATCTACTACTTCAAATCCCAGACCGGGAATGTGGTAGATAATGACGCCATCCTGGCGCGACTGTTCATCGGCACCCTGAAAGGGTTGGCTTTTGAGTGGTTTATGAAGCTCCCGGAAGGTTCCATCAAGAACTGGGGCGACTTGGAGAAGCTGTTTCTAACACGCTTCTTCGAAGATGATTCGGAGGTCACAATGCCTACCCTTTTAGCTACAAAACAGCGAAAGGGAGAGTCCGTCAAGTCTTTCGTAGAAAGATTTCGGAACATGGCACTCCGATGTCCAAGCGGCATGACCCAGGCCACCCTGGTGGAAACATGTCGCCATAATCTCCAAACCTCACTCCTTGCTCAAATAGGGGTTGCTGAAAGCCGCACCTGGAAATAATTAGTCCAGCAAGGTGAACAGGCTGAGGAGATTGTCGCCCGCGTCAGAGCGGAAGAAGGCAAGCCCAGGCCAGAGAGGTCGACAAGGCGTGCACCAGACACATCCCTCCAAACCAAACGGAAGGATAACTTGGCGACAGAGACCAAATCTCCCTCCAAGCCTCTACCAGGCAGAGCGAGTGGCTCTTCTAGCCAACCTCGCGCCAACAAACAGTATTCCTTCAAGGAGGAACCGTCGACTCGCTCTTCAAGTTACTCAACAAGAGCAATCGACTGAAACTCCCTAAAATTAGGCGCCCGGAGGAAGTCGGCAAGACCGACAATCCCACCTACTGCTTATACCACAGGATGCTCGGACATCCTACCAAAAGCTGCTACGTCTTTAAGGACATCCTTCAAGCTCTGATTGACGCAGAGGTATTAAAACTCCGACCGGAGCAGAAGAAGATGACGGCCAACATGACGTCGATTCTGACACGACCCCCGACACCCGTGGGAGTGATCTCTGTCCCGAAAGGAGAACTGAGGGTGGTCAACACAGACCCTCATCAGCAGCAGGAGAAAGGCTTGGTACCCGTCCCTACACCTCGAGGGGAAATCATGTGGGTCCACCCTGACCTCGTCGACGAGCAACAATGGACGACTGTGACCAACAGGAAGTCCAAAGGCAAAGGGAAGGCTTCATCTTGCCATGTGATATGCGCTTCCTCCCGAGAAGCGGATACTGATGTTCCCTCGCTGACTGACTCGGAAGAGGAGACAATAGTCCTGGCCGCGGAACCCAACCCACCAACGGCAGGAACTCGTTCGGGGCAGGCATACCTGAAACAGTATGGCGAGACAGCAGTAGCTCCTCCACAACCAGCTGCAGAGCCAGCAAAGCCCTCCTCTAAACAGCCTGGGGAGAACAGAAAGAAACTCGGTTTTCTCGAGTTCTTGCGAAAGGTGTAACGGAAGGATCCTCGACACCTTACAGTTTTGATGCCTTGGCTCAATTAGCCAACATCCCGGCACGCATTACCTTGTATGAGCTCCTGAGGCTATCAAAGTCAACTAGAGAGGCTCTACAAGAAGCTTTGGCAAATGCTGAGGTCTTTATGACCCGCGTGCCAAGGGAGGAAGATGTAGAGGATTGCCTCCACACCTCCCCAAATGCTCCCTGCATCACACTTCACAACAGATGACATGCAGGTTAAAGGGAAGCATGACCGACCCCTATACTTCACAGGGTATATTGGGTCATCCGAGGTGAACCGCATCCAGGTAGACCCAGGGTCTGCACTAAGCATCATACCTCGCCGGGTTATGCAGTTTCTAGGCATTCCTACCCATCGTCTGAGCCCTACCCAGACGACTATTTACGGGTTCAATGCCAACAGCTCCCGCCCGATGGGGAAGATCAAGCTCAAATGCCAGATCGGGAGCCTCAAGTCGGAAGTGACGTGTTACGTCATTGACGCGGACACTTCCTACAACCTGTTGCTGGGACGACCATGGATTCACCGCAATTCATCGTCGTTCCCTCTACTCTCCACCAAGTCATGAAATACATTGACGAGAGTGGACAGGTCCGAACGTTGATTGCCGAAAGGCATCCGTTTAAAGGGGTTAAAAATTATTTCACGGACTCCCTCTTATATCAGGATCCGGAGGAGACTAATGAAACCCACAACCAGAGGAGCCAGACTCTGGTAATGAAGCTGACATTGAGCCGAGAAAGAAGAGTGCCTGTGGGAGCTGGAACCACTTGTAAAGAGCACTAATAAGCTCGATGTTGATACCACCGACGATGCAGGCGGTTGGTATATTAATAAAGATTTAGATTTCGCGTATTTCCCTGCGTGTGAGTCTGATTCAATACCGTCGGATACTAGTACCGACGTAGATGAGGATGCCTGGTCGGCAATGGATGCTTTGACATCATTGCATGTACCAATAAAATCATCCTTCGGGACGTACCAGGATAATGGAGACGCGCAAGAGTCTGTATTCATGGTTCCAGCCAGACGAAAAGGCCAAAGACCAATACTTTTTGGGCGAATCGCGTCTGAACCAATGCCCCACGAAGAATCGGAAGGTGAGGATGAATCCCCTCAGTTCGATCATTATGAACCGAAAGCGCTCAAGATGATGAAGCGCATGGGGTATGATCTAACCAACAGGCCTGGGTTGAACTTCGGAAAGGAAGAAGAACACTGCTTCGATCCTTTGTACCGAAAGGGAAAACCCCTGATTACTATCATCAGACGCGCCGGGGGTTGGGCTATATATCAACTCCAGTGCCATCAGCCTCTGATTCGGAGAGACTGTCAAGTCATGACTGCTCATCAGACACGTCGTCGTGGGAATCAGATGTCAGTATCGGCAACATCTTCAAAGGGCTTTCAGTAAACATGGTTTCGACAAGCCATCTGGAGGATGAAGATGAAGAAATGATCCAATCTGATCCTTGGATCAAACATTTGAATGCTCTTTGGGATATCCGCTTTGAACAGCGTGAACCACCCACAGAAGACAAGGTTGTTCAAGTCAACCTAGGAGATGAAGCCAATCCTAAACCCATCTTCATAAGTGACGGCCTGTCACCTTCGGAGAAGAAGGATCTTATATCTCTTGTACAAGAGTATATAGACGTCTTCGCCTGGAATTACGAGGACATGCCTGGACTTGATCCTCAAGTGGCTATGCACCGCCTCAACATCAATCCGATGTAAAACCTGTCAAACAACAGCAGCGACGGTTCCGTCCCGAAATAATGGAGGCAATCCAATCAGAAGTCAGGAAGCTTATTGACTCTGGCTTTATCAGGGAGGAACAGCATCCCGATTGGGTAGCCAACATCGTACCCTTGCCAAGAAGAACGGGAAGATCGGATCTGCATCGACTTCCGCGATCTAAACGAGGCCTGCCCCAAAGACGAATTCCCATTGCCAATCACGGATGTCATGATTGACAATACTTGTGGATTCGAGCGAATGTCCTTTATGGACGGGTTCTCAGGATACAATCAAATCAAGATGTATCCCGATGACGAAAAGCACACCTCCTTCAGGACACCTCTAGGGGTATATTGCTACACCGTCATGCCCTTCGGTCTAAAGAATGCGGGGGCAACCTACCAAAGGGCCATGAATGCCATTTTCCATCAGCAGATACGCAAAACGGTGGAATGTTTATGTCGACGACATCGCGGTGAAAAGTCGCATTAAAGGAGATCACATAGCTGATCTGAAGGTGGTCTTCGACATCATGCGGGCTCATCAATTGAAGATGAACCCCACAAGTCCTTCCTGGGGGTAGCCAGTGGCAAATTCCTAGGGTTTGTTGTGACTTCCACAGGAATCCATTTGGATCCGGAGAAAGTCCGTGCTATCCAAGAGATGCAACCCCCCAGAAGCCTCAAGGAGCTCAGAGGATTGCAAGGACGATTGGCATACATCCGCAGATTCATCTCAAATCTCTCCGGGAGATGCCAACCCTTCGCTAAGCTGATGAAGAAGGGCGTTTCGTTCATTTGGGACGACGCTTGCCAGCAAGCATTTGAGGAGATCAAACGATACCTCACCCTACCACCAGTCCTTGCAGCTCCGGTATCCGGAAAGCCTTTCCTGGTGTACGTCCGATCAATGGATCATTCTTTGGGAGCTCTACTAGCTCAGAATGATGACCAAGGGCGAGAACAAGCAATCTACTACCTAAGTAGAACGATGATCGGAGCCGAACATCGGTACAACCCGATCGAGAAGGAATGTTTGGCACTGGTGTTCGCTATTCAGAAAATGCGACACTATCTGGTGGGCCAAACCATAAATGTCATATCCAAAGTCAACCCCCTGAGGTTACTCATGACAAAGCCTTCATCATTGAACGGCCGACTGGCGAAATGGGCTATATTGCTCTCTCAATATGAGATGCACTTCCTACCCCAAAAAGCCATTAAAGGACAAGCGGTGGCGGACTTCTTAGCCGAACACCCAGAGCCGAGGGCAGCTAAACTCTACGAGGATCTCCCAGACGAGGTCGCCGAAGCCTGCCTAACCCAGACATTGTTCGAAGGACAAGTATGGCAACTTTTCTTCGATGGTGCATCAAGAACAAGCCCTAAGGGACACACAGTTGCGGGGGTAGGAGTAGTACTCGTCTCCCCACAAGATTATGTGATTCCCCGAGCTGTCTCGCTAACCGAGCCTTGCTCCAACAATGTGGCGGAATACAACGCTCTTTTGATTGGGATGCAATTCGCCGATGAGATTGGCGTTAAAATCTCGAGGCGTACGGTGACTCCAAACTCATCGTCAGCCAAGTTCGCGGAGAGTATGAGGTCAGGCATGAAGATCTAGTACCCTACTACAACGCGACAATCCACATGGCCGAGAGGTTTTCAAACTTCTACATCGACCATGTACCGCGCAAGCAAAATGCGCATGCAGATGCACTTGCATCCCTTGCTGCCTCCTTAGCTCTTCCAGCTGGAGCAATGGAGAAGGTATTCGTCTATAGCCACGACCTATACTGCCCAAAAAGTCCCCTCGGAGACTACCAGAGGTCAACGGGAGATCGTCGCGGTAAGGAAACACTTGAAGTGTCGACCGATCCAGAGCTTAAAGACTGGCGATTCCCCTACATTGATTTTGTCTTATACGGCATCTTGCCCGAAGACACCAGGGAGGCGGCTGCCATCCGAAGGAAAGCCTCCAAATTCTACTACAATGCGATTTCGCGAACATTGTATCGTAGATCGCATGACGGGATCCTGCTCTGGTGCCTCTCATCAAAGAAGCCCACGAAGTGTTGAAAGAAGCCCACGATGGTACGTGTGGAGCTCATCAACCTGGCCCGAAGCTGGCAAACCGACTCCAAAGATTGGGTTACTACTGGCCCAAGATGGTTGCCGATGCTGTTACCTATGCCAAAAGATGTCACGCCTGTCAAATACATGGCGATTTCATCCATCAAGCACCAGGATACCTCCACTCTACGACCGCTACCTGGCCGTTCGAAATGTGGGGGATGGACGTGGTTGGTCCTATCAGCCCACCATCATCAAAGGGACATCGGTTCATCCTAGCGATAACCGATTACTTCTCAAAGTGGGCCGAAGCTATCCCTTTGAAGGAGGTAAAATCATCTAACGTGATCAAGTTCATGAAACATCACGTTATTTACCGGTTCGGTGTGCCTCGGCGGATTGTCCATGACAATGGACCCCAGTTCATCAGCCAGGCTTTTCAGAGATTCTGCGCCAAGTTCAGAATCCAGAGTGTGTCATCAACGGCATACTATCCGCCCGCTAACGGCCTCGCAGAAGCTTTCAATAAGACTATTGGCAAGCTTCTCAAGAAATTCGTCTCGAAAAGTCAACGAGACTGGGACGATAAGTTAGGCGAATGCTTATGGGCCTATCGCACGACTGTGCGAACCCCAACTAAAGCCACGCCATTTTCCTTAGTGTACAGATGCGAAGCCGTCCTTCCACTGGAAATCCAAATTCCATCTCTTCGCGTCGCCTTGACAGCGGAGATGACAACAGAGGAGAAGCATCGACAGCGACTCCAAGAATTGGAAGCCTTGGACGACAAGCGTCTGCAGGCCCAACACAAATCGAGCTTTATCAAGCTCGTATCACCAGAGCCTTCAACAAGAAAGTCAAATCACGAACTTTCAAGAAGGGCGACCTCGTCTTAGCCGTCCGAAGACCCATGGTCATGACGCACAAGACGAAAGGAAAATTCCAACCCAAATGGGAAGGACCGTTTGTAGTAGAGTCAGTCTACTCAAATGGATCGTATCGCCTCATAACCTCAAATGGCGATACACTCATGATGCCAATCAATGGCAAATTCCTGAAGAAATACTATCCCTAGATGGCATTCTTCCACCGATCAAGTTAAAAATACACCTCTGATCAAAAAACATCCAACGCCTCCGACGGCTAAGGATAGAGGAAAATGTTGGCTTTTAAGTCCAACATAAGTCTTCGACAACTTATCATGCTGAGGGGAATAGCATGGCTAGCCCAACTCAAACGGTAGTTGGTAAAGGCACCTCAAATCCGTTGATAGCTGAGGGTTTGCTAAAAATCCTGCCGATCAAGTTAAAAAAAAATACACCTCTGATCAAAAACATCCAACGCCTCCGACGGCTAAGGATAGAGGAAAATGTTGGCTTTTAAGCCCAACATAAGTCCTCGACAACTTATCATGCTGAGGGGAATAGCATGGCTAGCCCAACTCAAACGGTAGTTGGTAAAGGCACCTCAAATCCGTTGATAGCTGAGGGTTTGCTAAAAATCCTAAGTGGACTTGATTCCACTCTTCCCTCCAAAAATCCCTTACCAATTCTCATCCATAGAATGGTAGGACCACAAAATGCAATCATTACTATGTTAACACTATACCTCTGGTAATGAATACTCCTCGTCGAGTACAACCTTGCTTGTTAACTCTGCATAGAGTAACAAACTCTCAAATTTGCCAAGTTAACACTATACCTCTGGCACTTCAAATTCTACTTGTCAATTCTCATCAATAGAATGACAGGTCCTCAAATTGCTCTTATCACGAGCCAATTCTTGTCAAGTTAACATTACACCTCTGACAAACTACTGTTTAAGTTAACATTACACCTCTAAGCGGTACATCGAGTGTCTGTCAAGTTAATATCACACCTCTGACAGTCACCTTTCTTCAGATTTCCATATCGAAGCTGAAATGGACGATGCCAAGTTAACACTACACTTCTAGCATCCGAGTCATTGCTAAGTTCAACAATACACCTATGGCTATGACCTTTCCTCGACTTCCTTGTCCAAGCCGAGACGGACGATGCCAAGTTAACACTACACTTCTAGCATCCGAGTCATTGCTAAGTTCAACAATACACCTATGGCTATGACCTTTCCTCGACTTCTTTAAGCCGAGACGACTAATGCCAAGTTCAACATTACACCTCTAGCATTACTATCACTGTTAAGTTAAACATCACACCTATGACAGTGACACCCTCAGTTTTCCCAAATAAAACTGAGATGCTGGTGAGTTAGGTTAATATCACACCTCTAACTCACGTCCTTGTCAAGTTAACATTACACTTCTGACAAGACTACTTCTAAACCGTTAAGTTAATATCACACCTCTAACGGTAAAAATCTTACTAGATTCCCCACGAGTCTAGTTTCATTTGATATTCTCCCCAACCGAGTATCAAATTCATTTTGGAGGCATTGTTGGTTAACATTACACCGATAAACAATGCTTCCATCAAAATCCCAGCTGATCTTAAATCAAGTTAATCCCAAATCCTTGATAAAAGTTCACCTTCTCTGGGGGTACACACTCCACTTGTCACTTTCTTTTATAAAGTGGCGGGTCCACCAAAATCATTCTTTTGCTTCTAAAACAAAACATTCAAGACAACAGAAAGAGGCAAAAAGAAAAGTGTCACTTTTATTGATATTCAAGCATATGAAAGTGATACAAAACGCTCTCTTATACAATAAGATGAGTGTTACAATTAAGGAGTACAAAGAAGTCCCTCTCTCTCTCAGAGGCCGTACTCACTCCTTGAAACCGCATCTGATCCCAGGTGCATAATTGGAACCGATTGCGCCGTGGCGATGACGCAAAAGTTGAAAGCGCCCTAACTGATTAAGCTAAGAGCAATGGTGCCCTTGAGGATGATGCAGTCGGTTTCGTCTTGGGAGCCATCGATGTTCAGAAATCCGAGTTCGAAGATGGACAGATGAACAAACAAGAGGAGGGAAGCTCTCTTTTCTCAGCAAATGCGTTCGGAGAAGAAGATGCGTCTCTCTAACTGTTGCCTTTTATAGGCACAGAGATTCGCGAAGATACGCAGCGTTTGGCCCAATAAACGCTGCAGCGAATCGCTGCCTGACGCGTGGAGCCAAATCATTGTTTGAACAGGGAAGATCATGCGTCGCGACCCCGCCACAAGTCAGAAGTTGACACGTGGAGCAGTTCATTTAATGAACCGGGAGATCCGCGCGCCAAAAGGCGAAATCTCGCCGTTTCCCCAGGCCAACTGGCGGCGTAATCATGACATGGCACAGGTGCGCGCCCCAAAGTACGCGGCTCTTCGGTGGACATGCCCCGTCAGCATCATCATAAATGCACCCAGAAAATCGCGTCTGCATTTCAAGAGATGCGTCTCTCCAAAGTCCGCGTCCCCTCAAACGGGCCAAACATCGCGTCTACCCCATGGAAGTCGCGTCTTTAAAGCAGTCTCTGCTTTTTCAAAAAGGAACCTGCGTCCAGTCTCCTGCTTCTGCAAGTCAGTTCAACAGTACACTGACGCAAACAGACAACCAACCACTCCCGGCCAAAAGCGCACCCGTGACAGACTAAAAGCAATCGGGGAGGTCTAGACTGTGTATCTGGACACTCAACACGATCAACTCTGACGGCTTCAAAGAGTTCAACAGTACACTCACGAAGACCAATTCCAGATAAGATCAAGCCCGAAGCATCAACAGTCCAGTCATAAAGGCGAACACGGCTAAGATCCAAAGTATTCCGAAATCCGTCCCATTTAACTGCGGAATATCAGAAACTTTGGAGGGGTTCTGTAGGCTGTCTAAAAATGACTAACAGACAAGCCATTAAGGAAGCAGAGTCTCAAGCTCTAGACGCGAGGAATCGATGCCCGCGTCTCTCAGCATTAAGACGCGTTGGCTCTACACCTGCGTCTCAACGTCCAGACGCGTCGGCCCAAAGCCCGCGTCTCAGCATCAAGGCGCGTCGGCCCGACGCCCGTGCCTCAGCGTCCAGACGTGAAGGCCCGAAGCCCGCGTCTCAAACTTCAAGGCGCGTTTGGCTCAACGCCCGCGTCTCAGTTGCAACTGCCCTGATTGCGGGCCAGTCACCGCGCATGTAGCGGGTAGTGGCCCCTCATTCGGGAGCGTTTTCAGGAGGCACCTTCACCCCCTGAGACCCCTATAAATAGCCTTGTTTGCTATGAAGAGGGGATCGAAGCTTTGGAAAGGTCGAGAATTAAGAAGGTCAAGCATCATCAAGATCGATCGAATCCAGGCAAGAGGATCATCAAGAGGGAAGCACGACTTCAACAACAGACAGAGGGAGGAGACTCTTCAGCGAGCTTACTGAGTACTAGCCGCTCTTCGCCTACCTCCTCTTTGAGAGTTTTGGTAGATGGAGCTGAGTTACTCTTTCTACCGACCAAAGAGAAGACCCCCGACGGTCCAGGACGGTCATCTGGTCAACGGAGAACAAGATTCACTCTCCACCGCCACACGAAGAACCCAGCATTAAACAAAGGGGATTCAAGCTTCAACATCCTCCCTCCCTTGTAACTGGAAGGAAAAGTCTTGTTGTAATCTTTTCATCTGATTCAAGAAATCTTTACAGCAATTCCCTCTTTCTTTTTCCGGCGCATACAGCTATCTGCCAGTTCAGAGGTCGCAATGACGTAACTGGTTGAGAAGCCACCAAGCTCAAAATAGGTGATACTTGTCTTTTGTAAATGTCAACGAGTATCGAGACCTGTCTTTTGTAAATGTCAACAGGACTCGGAATTGAGACTTAGCTGTCTGCTGGTTCAGAGGTAGCGATGACGTAACCAATTGAGACGCCACTAAGCTCAATGGTAGATGAGACTTGGCTATCTGCCAGTTCAGAGGTCGCAATGACGTAACTGGTTGAGAAGCCACCAAGCTTCAAAATAGGTGATACTCGTCTTTTGTAAATGTCAACGAGTATCGAGACCTGTCTTTTGTAAATGTCAACAGGACTCAGGATTGAGACTTAGCTGTCTGCTGGTTCAGAGGTCGCGATGACGTAACCAATTGAGACGCCACTAAGCTCAATGGTAGATGAGACTTGGCTATCTGCCAGTTCAGAGGTCGCAATGACGTAACTGGTTGAGAAGCCACCAAGCTTCAAAATAGGTGATACTCGTCTTTTGTAAATGTCAACGAGTATCGAGACCTGTCTTTTGTAAATGTCAACAGGACTCGGGATTGAGACTTAGCTGGCTGTTGGTTCAGAGGTCGCAATGACGTAACCAATTGAGACGCAACTAAGCTTCAAAATTGCAATGGAGTTCGGAAAAGTCTCGTTTTCACGGGGAGAAACGAGGGAATCACTGTCATAGGTTTAATGTTAACGTAACAGCGAGATATATATGTGGTCCTACCATTCTATGGATGAGAATTGGTAGGTGATTTTGGTGGTCTCATTCTCACGGGGAGAAACGAGGGGATTGCTGTCATAGGTTTAATGTTAACATAACAGCGGAATATATGGTTCCTACCATTCTATGGATGAGAATTGGTAGGTGATTCTAGAGAGGGAATCAAATGGGAGCAGGTCCCTTAGGATTTTTAGCAAACCCCCAGCTATCAACGGGTTTGATGGAGCTTGGAGAAAGAGAGAGGTTCTCTTTGTGCGCATTCCGGATGCGCGGATCTCGATCAGAGGTGTAATGTTAACCTGATCGAGAGCAAGATCCTTGATTAAGGATAATACTTCTTTAAGAATTTGCCATTGATCGGCATCATGAGGAGGTCGCCATCTGCAGTTGTAAGGCGGTATGCTCCGTTTGAATAGACTGTCTCTATCACAAATGGTCCTTCCCATTTAGGCTGAAATTTGCCTTTGGTCTTATGCGTCATGATCATCGGTCGTCTGACGGCTAAGACCAGGTCTCCTTTCTGGAAGACTCTCTGCTTGACCTTCTTATTGAAGGCTTTTGACATCCGAGCCTGATATAGCTCGATGTGTTGCTGAGCTTGTAGCCGCTTCTCGTCTAGGGCTTCGAGCTCTTGAAGACGCAGGCGATCATTGTCTTCTGATGTCATCTTAGTAGTCAAGGCTACCCGCAATGATGGCACCTGGATTTCCAATGGGATGACTGCTTCACACACCTATACCAGGGAGAAAGGCGTATTGCCTGTCGGTGTCCGAACCGTAGTCCGGTAGGCCCAAAGGCATTCGCCGAGCTTTTCGTCCCAATCTCGCTTGTTCGAGGAGACAAACTTCTTGAGCAGCTTGATGATTGTCTTGTTGAATGCCTCTGCCAAGCTGTTGGCGGCAGGATTGTAGGCGGTTGAAGCCACATTCTGAATTCGGTATTTATCGCAGAACCGATAGAACCCTTGGCTTATGAATTGAGGACCATTGTCGTGGATGATCCGCCTGGGGACACCAAATCGATGGATGACATGGTGTTTGATGAAGCTAACCAGATTGGAGGTTTTAACTTCGGCCAACGGTGTGGCCTCTGCCCATTTTGAGAAGTAATCGGTTATTGCCAGGATAAACCGGTGACCTCTTGCCGAAGAGGGACTGATTGGCCCTACGACATCGATTCCCCATGCTTCAAATGGCCATGAAGCAGCAGTAGGGTGGAGCAATTCCGAAGGTTGGTGAATGAAGTCTGCATGGACTTGGCACGCTTTACACCTTCGTGCATATTGGGTGGCATCGGCCATCATGGTCGGCCAGTAGTACCCAAGCCGGTGCAGCCTGTCTTTAAGCTTTGGACCCGGCTGGTGAGCTCCGCAAATGCCGTCGTGCGCTTCTTGGAGCGCTTCCTGTGCCTCTGAATGAGAGAGACAACGGAGGAGGACACCGTCATATGAACGACGGTAAAGTGTCTTCAAGGTTGGATCATAGTGAAAACGGAGCGACCTTCGTCTGATGGACGCCGCTTCTTTGGGATCGTCTGGAAGCAGACCGTGCAGAGCGTAGTCAATGAGAGGGAAGCGCCAATCCCTCGGCTCAAGACCCACGGAGATATTATAGACCTCTTGGATCCTTAGCATATGCTTGGAGCATACGAGATGCCGGGTTGCGACTGTGAGGTGACACTCGGTGTCGGCCGTAAGGCTAGCGTTGTTGCTAATGCAGCGAGGGCATCCGCCTTGGTATTTTGAGATCGGGACACGTGCCCGATGTAGAAGCCTTCAAATAGGCTAGCCAATTTGATGGCTGTATGGTAATAGGGCACCAAATCCTCATGGCGGACTTCGTATTCGCCTTTAACCTGATTGATGATCAGTTTTGAATCGCCATAAGCTTCGAGGTAGCGTACCCCCATTCCCTGGGCGAGCTGGAGGCCGATGAGCAGAGCATTATATTCCGCTACATTATTGGAGCATGATCCTGTCAAGGAGAATGCTTTGGGAAGGATATGATCCTGTGGGGAGATGAACACAACCCCCACTCCGGCAATAATCTTCCCTTTGGGGCCCATCCGCGATGCTCCGTCGAAGAACATCTGCCACACTTCCTCTGCTGAGGTTGCATTAGACTCGAAGACTTCATCAGGGATATCTTCGTGAAGTTTTGAATGTTCTGGAACTAGATGAGCAGCTAAGAACTCTGCAAGGGCCTGGCCTTAACTGCCTTCTGAGGAGTAAAGGTCATGTCGTATTGAGACAACAGAAGTGCCCATTTAGCCAACCTTGAATTCAGCGACCCTGGCTTCGTCATGAGAAGACGTAAAGGGTTCACCCTGGAGATGACATGTATGGTTTGGCCAACCAAATAATGTCGTGTCTTCTGGACAGCGAAGACGAGAGCTAAACACTCTTTCTCAATAGGATTGTAGCGAGATTCCGCTCCTATAAGGGTCCTGCTCAGATAATAAATGGCCTGCTCATGGCCATTGTCGTCCTTTTGAGCGAGGAGGGCGTCGGTGAAGTAGTTTTCCACCCCCTTGAAGGGTTGCTTTTCAGCGAAGACAGTTCGTACTGTCACATCATCTTCAACATATTTGAAGCATTGGTGGAGGGTGGAAGGAACGATCCAGTTGGCATGGATCCAAGGTCTTCCTAGCAGCAAGTTATATGATGTGTCAGCATCAATGACATAGCATGTCACTTCTGACTTCAAGCTTCCGATTCTGCAGCGGAGCCGAATCTTTCCAAGCGGATGGCTGCTCCGGGCGTTAAAACCGTATATTGTAGTGGTGGTTGCGGACAACCTGTACAATGGTATGACGAGGAAATAGAGGAGCCTTTTGGGATGATGCTGAGTGCAGACCCCGGATCGATTTGTACTCTTTCAATGCATGTTGAACCAATATATCCGGTGTAGTACAGAGGTCGATCGTGTTTGTTGTCCTTGAGAAGCATATCTTCCGCCGTGAAGGTGATAGCAGGCACCTTTGATTGTGCGTGATGGCACTCTGAGCAGGAAGGCCGGATCTCATCACCAGGAACCTCAGGCATGTATGTCAGAAAGGACTCTGAGTTGGCTAACGCATCTCTGAGTGCTTCTCTTGTCTCTTTAGAGAGACGAAGGAGCTCGTGTATTGTGATACGAGCCGGGATATTGGCTAAGTGAGCCATATATCAAAGCGGAAGGGCGTGGCTAAACCTTGGACTGACGGTTTCTTCAACGCATGGTCGAACCACACTTCCTTAGGCTTCTCCTTTCCCTTGGCTGGAATTGGAGTGGATGTCGGCATTGGTACTGACGTCGTTTGCTGTTGTATCTCGTCAGTAGACTTGTTATACTGCCTTAAGTATGATTTTCCAGACCGGGTGCCCGTCTGTTGAGGCGCATCTGCCTGCGCTGTGCAAGCATGCTTCTCTTCTTCTGAATCACTGAGGGAAGCCGAAGTAAGATTACCATCATCTGGCAAGACAGAGATGACATTGCAGGACTTGCCCTTTTTGCTGGAGTCCTTCGACGTCCGCTGTATGTCTGGACGAGGTCAGGGTGTATCCACATAACTTCCCCCGTCTCCAATGTCAAAGGGACGAGACCCTTGTTGTATTGAGTCATGGCTGGAGGATGCTTGACTTCCAACCGCGGTGCCGAGGCTGAATAGGTCCCGTCGGGAACTGTGACCTTCTGGGCAGTGCCGAACTCAAGAGTCACCATATTGGCAGTGACTTTCTTCTGTTCCATTTTCAATGTGAGGACGCCGGCATCTATTAGGGCTTGTATCCTGTCTTTGAGGACATAGCACTTGTCAGTAGGATGATGGACCATCCTATGATAAAGACAGTATTTGGGGTCATTTGTGCGCCCTATCTCATTAGGACGCCGAGCATCCGGTAGCTTCATCTTATTTCCTTTGTGGAGCAGATGGAATATCGTGACCACCTGATCATCTCTGAAGGAATACTGTTTTGGAGGGAATTTAGGCTCCTGGCTGTTGACGCCGCTCTTCTTGGCCTTTGACTGCATGTCCCCGGTCAGCTCGACGGACATAATCTCCTTCCCTTTAGCTTGAGAAGACTGCGGGAGATCGCTACGCCCTTTGTTGTTCGCGCCCCATTTGCTTCTAGGGGCGGATGGCTCAAACTTCTTAGCCGATTTCTCGGCTATCTCGGCTTGTTCGACCAATTCCTTCCAAGTATGGGCTTTGACAGCCCCCATGCGGACTTCTACTTGATCCAAGAAGTTGTGCCTGCATGTCTGTAAGAGCATGGGTAATGGCATCCCTGCTGGGCACATCAGAGATAGATTTCTGAACCGCTCAATGTATTCACGGACAGATTCGCCTTTCCTCTGCACAGTGGAGAGGAGTTTGTCCATGGTCACTTCGGTGTCATCCTCATAGAAGCGAGAGAGGAACCGAGTTTCTAGGTCAATCCAGGAATTGACAGAGCCCGGAGGGAGGCTTCGGAACCAGTCGAAAGCCACTCCCTTTAAGGTGCCAATGAACAGCCTAGCCATGATGGCATCATTGCTTATAACATTACCAGTCTGAGACCGGAAATAGTAGATGTGCTGATTGGGCGAGCTCTTACCATCATACGTATGCAACGTTGGTGTTTTGAACTTTGGCGGATATGGCACCGAATCCCACTCCAGTAGGTAAGGACGAACTGCCCTTACTTTCTTTAATTCATCCCTCTGAGCCAGGGATGAAATTTGAGCTTGAAGGCCTTTAAGGACTTCGGCATCCGGGAAGAGCCTCCCTTAGATCTCTCCGTCTTGGGCGGATCATTGCTGAGATGTCCCTCCTCGTCATGATTACTCCCTCCCGTATCATCATTCCGGTTGCTGAGGAGCTGAGCGAGCATCTGTTGAATATTGTCCAGGGCCTCTTGCTGAGTTCTAGAGGTCTGTTCCTGAGCTTCCAAACGCCGACGAAGATCGTCATTGGCGTTATCGGCCATATTAACCGATGCTTTGTCCGTTCGCACAGAACTGACCGTTGCTGAGGAGGCATACCCGCTGTCTTCATCTTCTCCATCAGATGATTGGGGCGACCGCCTAAGTTGTGGCACGGTTGGGACCGTCGAGGAGGAAGGCTGTTCATAATTATAGGGTATCGCCACCCTGGATCTGGTGTTTCGGAAACACCTTCTTCTTGCACCAACTTCACCCAAGCCCGGGCTATAATCTGATCTGGGGAGCCGAAAGGGGTATCATCAGATGTATGACCCTCCCTGTGTCGCTCTCGTCCTCTTTCCGGTCATGTTGACGGACGTGAAGGCTGGGCCTCGCGAAGCACTCCTTTCATGATGCTTCTTTGTGGCATGTGTGGACGACCGGTTAAACGTCGATTGACTATGCGGAGATGCAGCCTTGATTGGATATTGCCGACAACGGGCTGAATGGATTGTCACAAGTCGGCATCCTTTTGACAACAAGGGGAGGTGGTTTGGAGAGACTCCAATTCCCGCTTGTTTGCCAAGAATTGTCGTAGGTTAGGTTCAATAGAGCCTGAACAACCCCGTGGAGAGGCCTTTCTGGAGCGTACAAGGGATAATGCTCCGTTCCTCTTATCCTGCAGAAGGGATTAGTACTGAATAGTACTTTGGCGCTAGCTTCACCGATGGGTGCGAGCTTAGTGCCTGATGAATTGGGGAGCGGAGCACGCTGTGGTGCCTTGCCCGCTATTATGCTGCGAAGGGGATCAACCTCAGATAACACTGCGGTCTTAGCCTTGCCCCGCGAACCCAGTGAATTCGTTGCGGTACAATAGCTTCGCTTGTGAAAGCGAAGCTGACAGAAGGCTTTGCTGCCCTTGATTCAGGTGACGGTATGATTGCCGTCGTGACTTCATGGCTGGCAGCATCGTCAGGGCAGATGGGCATCTTACCCTTTTCTTCGCGGGAGAGGCGCAGTCTCGGCATGACTACTCCGGAAGCTTTGGTTGAAGACTCCTGTTTAGGCTTCCATATCAGCCTTGACAGGGGACGCCTAGGTTCGCAAGGAACCTGAATAGCCACAAGCGGGGCTGTGGGGTGCTGGCAAGATCCTGCCTCTGGTTTCTGATTTGAAACCTTGGCCATGAAGACCTTCCTGTGCTTTCGTGCTCGAAGCGTCAGGCCACCCCCAGAGAGGACTTCTTCAAATCTTCCTTGATCGATCTGGATAGCCAGGTTCTCAAAAGTGCAGGATCTGGGCTGCGGGCATGTCTTCTTGTTGTGCCAGAGAACTGCGGCAGGTTTGCAGAGAACCTTTTCCGTCTCCGCAGAGACTTTTCTTGAAGATTTAGCCAGAGAAGATCTAGCTGCACCGGCTTTTCTGAATTCAGAGATAGACCCGAAGGTCTGTTCGCCGCATTGCGACACTTGATTCTCAGCAGAGGAGAATACAATCCCCAGCGGAGTCGCCATCTTGTTTTCCATTATGTTTGCAAAGGGGGAAAACTTACAAATAAAAGTTTGAGGAGCTAAATTACAAGTATTCTCAAAAGATTACAAGTAGATCTCCTCAGAGATTCTGGAGAAGTGTGCCGATAAGAGTCTGGTCAGCGCGCGACCACTTTGTCCCTTTGACGATGCGAGCGATGAGATTCCCTTCTCGCCTGGTTTCGGGAATCAGAGAATAGAGGATTTGGTAGAACCCTCTTGCTACTTCTCAAAACCGCCTTCTGTGAGGAATTCCTTCTCGCCTGGTTCCGGAGATTCCTTGAGGAAAAGAGGTTGTTAGGGTATCACCACCCTGAAAGAGAGAAGTATTTCTCTAAAGAGTCTCTGAATTCGAGAACGCACGGTGCGTTGTAAAGAAGCCTCTGCTTGTGGAGTCTCTCTCTTCTTTTTTTTTCTTTGAAGTCTCTCCCGATCTGATCTCTCTGTCCCTGTACCCTTGATGGGCTATTTATAGGGAAAGCAAGGGTATAATCGTCCCCTTCGAAGATATGGAAACAGATTGAACCGAATCAGTTTGAATTTAGAAAGTAGCCTTGCTGCGAGGCTAGGATAGCTTCTGCGGAGCTAGGAAATGGCAAGTCGGTCGATCTTTCCTATTTGTTTTGATCCTTTCCATCTCGTTGGAGGATTTTCTCTGATTCTCTTACTCGTTTCAAGAGAGTCAAGAGATTGCGGCAATCACCCGCCATATTTGAATCCTAATCAGATTTGATCAGATTGGATCCAATCTCATCAGGAGATTTGATTGGTCAAAGGTTGACCATAGCAGGCTGATATCGGAGCTGCCCGCTTTGAAGCTCATAGCGGAGCTAGAGGTAACTCTTGGCGAGGTCCGAAAAGAGGCTTTTCGGCGAAGCTGTTAGTTAGCTTCCTGGCGAAGTTGGATGATGCTAGCCTCTCAATCGAGGCTATCTCCTTGGGCTAATGTAATGCTAAATGCTAGCATCTTAGATCTGCTGAGGTCTGTTTAGAAACAATCCGGTTCACACTGTCTGCTTGCTGGATCAGTGGAGTCCAAGCTGCTTCCTTGTCCCTTGGAGGTGGGTGAAAACTGGTCTTCAGCTCGTCTGTCCCTTGTCTTTTGTAAATGTCAACAAGTTTAGACATCGTTCGGACCAATGAGAATCTTGTCTTTTTTTAAGTGTCAACAGTGATGTCATGATATCCTTGATGGATTTTAAAGAGGACTTGGTTTGTTTCCCAAGTCAGCACGCATCGCAAATGTGGTCCTTTTTAAATTTCAAGTAAGGAATACCTTTCATCATTTCCTTATTGTTTGATCTAGATAGATGGTTAAAAGAAATATGACCTAATCTCCTATGCCATAACCAAGAGTCATCATTGAAGGCATTCAAACAAGTAGCATTGCATTGCATATTAGACATATCAATCATGTATACATTTTTTCGCGAAATTTGAAAAATATACATGCATTAGTTTGTCTATAAATTACACTATAAGCCAAGTCATCAAAAATTATATTAAAACCTTTATCACAAATTTGACTAACACTCAAGAGATTATGCTTGAGGCCATCAACTAAAATAACATTTTCTATTATAGGAGATATACCAAGTTTAATGTTACCTATATCGATGATTTTTAATTTGGCGTCATCTCCGAAGGTAACGGTGCCACCTTCATGGTATCTTTTAGGGTTACAAAATTGTTGATATCCCAAGTCATGTACCTTAAGCAACCACTATAAAGATACTACCGCTCCCTACATCTTTGAGCTTTGGAGTGTACCGAACATCATGTAATAAATTTGTTTACTTTGGTACCCAAATTTTCTTGGGTCCTTGAATGTTAGCATTACGAACTCAAACATGATTGTGTGATGCATTTATCCTATCATAGCAAAATTTAACCAAATGACCCTTTCAGCCACAATATGTGCATGCATAAACTTTACCATATATGAATGCATGATGAGTGTGTTGGGTGTGGATATGTTTTGGTGTTTAGCATGATGTGAGTGTGAAGGTTGTGATTTATGAACATGGGTGTGTGTAGCATGTGATTGTTTCTTTGGGATATGTTTCTTAGGAAACATAGCCTCTAGTCTAGATTTATCAACTTCACTTTTCTTTAAAACTTCTCCTAATGAGTCAATTTTTCTCTTAGCATGAAAATCTCATCTTTATTAACTAGTAAAAATTTACCTTTGTAAAAAATTTTATAATCATCAAAATCCTTTTGAGGAGAAGTAAGAGTTGAAAATAATTCATCCTTTTCTTTTTTGAGAGTGAAATTTTGTGGTTAAGTGATTTATTTTCCTTTTTCATTTTTAAATATTTCTTTTTGAGAAAATCGTAATTTTTAGATAGTTTTTCAAAAGCTTCTCCTAGTTCATTTATAGATAATTCACAATCTTCAATAGATGTTTAGGGGTTACCTTGCTTGTGCTTTCATTAGCCATGAAGCACATGTGGGTGGAGTCAACTTCCTCATCGGATTCACTCTCCAAATCCCAAGTAGCCTTTAAAGATTTCTTCTTGTATGGCTTCTTAGAGGTGGAGGGTTTTCCCTTATTTTTCTGGACACTCTGCAACTATCTGTCCCGACTTCTGGCAATTGAAGCAAATAATTTTCTTCTCTTCTTTACCTTGCCATCTCCTTCTATTTTAGAAATTTGCCTTGTACATTCTCCAAACGTTCTTCACAAGAAGAGAGAGATCTTCATCATCCTCTTCTTCATCATCTTCGTCGGAGTAGGAGGAAGAGCTTTTGAAAGCTATTGCTCTCTTCTTTGGAGGAGCCATCTCTTCTCTTGCTTTTCATTCCATCTCATAGGTCTTGAGGTTCCCATGAGACCGACGAGCTCCATTTCCTCCTTGTCGTTGAGCTCCTTCAAAGTTGTGGCTTTGACTTCCCAAGATGGAGGGAGTGCACGGATGATCTTCCTCACTTTTTGGTCGTTGTCAATGCCGTCACCTAAAAAAGAAAGACCGTTAGTAATCTTTATAAATTTTGTAACCATATCATCTATGGTTTCATTTTCTTGCATTGAAAAGTTTTCATATTGGGAACGAAGAAGGTCAATTTTGACCCTCTTTACTTGTGAAGTTCCCTCATGAGTGACTAGAAGGTGAGTCCAAATCTCATAAGCGGATTTGCAGTGAATGACTCTGGCAATATCATCATCATTAGAGCTTGAAGTAAGGCATAGTATGCCCTAGCATTAGCGTCGAACTCTTTCTTGGTAATGTCGGACCAAGTGTCCTCATCACCAAGGGGTGCGCTAAATGGTTTGGTCACCATTTTTGCAACCCGGCTCCCTAAGGATTGCAAAAACACGGTCATCTTAACCTTCTATATGGGAAAGTTAAGGCCATCAAACTTGGGTGGGGTCTTAATACCTTCGGCCATTTTTACTAAAGTGTATGAGGATGAAATATGAATACAGTGATTAGTAATATAGGATATCTCTAAGGATGTTAAGCCAAGAACGTAGAGAGCAATGCTCTGATACCAATTGAAAAACACCTAGAGTGGGGGTGAATAGGTGTTAATGCTAATCTAATACTCTTTTAAAAAAGTATGAATGATGCAAGCGGTCACTCAAAATAATAAATTGAAGCCGAATTTTCCGTGAAAGGCTCTAGAACTTTTCCTCTTTGATTCCTCTAGATTGTGAGTTGAGGTGCGTAATTGCTTTCTTGTTGAAATGAGTAAAGACCGAAAAAGCAAGTAAATGAAATGAGTGCAATAATGAAGACAAGCAAGTGGTATCACAAGTTAGGAATGTAAAAAAAATAGAGCAAAAAGGAGACCAATCTTAAATGTTGAAGCCTATGATAGAGATTTTGATGATGGACAAGCAATTATGATGATTCTACCTCTGTTACAAATTTTAGTATTTTTGTGTAATTTTAGATATCTATGAAAAGCCTTGAACACACACACAAAATACCTATATTAGTCGACTTGACCTTATAGTATAGTCGACTACCCCTTCTATAGTCGACTTGCCAAAAATCCCTAGTCGACTAGATCCTGCTAAAACATTGACCAAGTCTCTGTTTGTTGTCTGTCAGGAAAATTAGTCGACTTGACCCCATTGTATAGTCGACTAACAGATACCCTAGTCGACTATAGATTTTCCCAAGTCGACTAATAACCTATACAAAAATTTTCCAACTCTCTGTTTCTGTCTGAAATGAAACTTAGTCGACTTACCCTATATCTATAGTCGACTAACACATTACTCTAGTCGACTAACAGTCCTATACAGTCGACTACATTCAGTTTTCCAAAAACCAAATGTCTGTATCAGTCCAAACATAGTCGACTAACCCCTTGTTGTAGTCGACTAATCAGTGAAAATTTTGTTCTGCTAGTCGATAATCTTCTGTTCAAGTCGACTAATAACAGTTGTTAACTGCTGTGCAGTTGGTGAATTCTGGTGCGTTTTTCAACGTTTCAAAATTTGAATTTGGCCTGATAACTACCCTAACTTACTATGGATTTCACCTATAAATAGGGGTATTGTCCTAGGGTCAAAACACCATTCAAATCCAAAGTTTTCAGCCTTAAACTCTGTCCAAAAATTCTGTTTCTGAAAACTTGTTCTCTTTCAGTTTTCTTCACCAAATTCAAAGTCCATTGTGAAGATTTTTGAAATCCCTCCTATAAGAAACCTTTTCCACAAGCACATTCAATTTCAAGGCTTATAGGATCATGTATCATTCAAAGAAGATCATTGTACAAGGCGTCTTCTTGGAGTAGAAGAAAGTTGTACAAGGTGTTTGTTCTCTTGGTGGAAGAGGAGTTGTGCACATTTGGCAAAGGGCGTTTGTCAAGTGGTGTACAAGTATTGTTGTGGGTGTACACAAATCAGGAAAGGAAATCTCAAGCGTTTTGCTTGGGGGACTGGATGTAGGTCACAAGGACCGAACAGGATAACTCTCTTGTCTTTTGTGTTGAATTTTCTGAGTTTATCTTGTGTTTATTTTATTTCCTGCAAGTAATTTGATTTACATTTTTTTAAACACTATTCACCCCCCTCTAGTGTTGTGTTGCTTTGATTATAGATCCTACATTTGGTATCAGAGCAAGGTTCAGCATTTTTTTACTTAATTAGTCGACTTACAAATTTTTATTAGTCGACTTATATAAGATCTAGTCGACCTGCAGTAACCCAGTCGACTAATGTGCACAAACAGAGACTTCGTTTTCTGATTTTTTACAAAATTAGTCGACTATGTAACTGACTAGTCGACTAATCTATTTATTAGTCGACTAATACGAACCTGCAAGTCGACTAATACTGTACAAAACTGTGTTCTGATTTCGATTTTTCCACATCGAAACCCGACCCGTTTTTCTTAAGTTAAGGATCCAATAACACTCCTTTTAATCCTCACCATTGCTTTCAATCCAGGGTTGATCCTAACCACTCATTCTAACACTTCTCTCCTCAAAA
>JAVJIF010034405.1:0-59953 GCA_038442645.1 Agave tequilana
AAGACTTCAAGAAGATGAAGACTTGGGTCTAGGTATAGAATTTGTATTTTTTGTTTTAGTAAAAATGTAAAGGATAGATAGTTGGTGGATTGCTCAAGTTATATCACCACACACACTCTTGATAGAACTCTTGATTTAATGTTTTTATAAAAGTTTTCTAGAATAGAAAAGATTTTTCATTATGACAAAATACTATTTTAGATATTTGGTAATTTCATAGTTCATATCTTTAAACCAAAATCATGATTAGAGCTTTATGTCAAAAACATAGATATTCCATATTGATTGTGTAGTGGATCATATCCATACACACCATGCTTTTAAATGAACTCAAATATCTTGTTTTTGTATTTGATGAAGATTTAGAAAAACAAGTTTGGAAAAAACAGTTTTGGAAAAATACATTTTAGTTATTTAGCTAATATTTCCAAGTTACAAAAATAGACCAAAACATCTATAACATGTCTTGATTTGTGGAAGCATGTTTGTTCTCTCATGTATATTGGTAAAACTATTTTTGTAGAATTTACATGTATTTTTAGGATTTTATAAAAAGATTTTATGTACAGATTTCTGACCCTGGAAAACTGGCTGACAGGCCACCGGTCGACTGGACCGGTCGACCGAAGAAGTGCACAGCCATGTGCACGTTGTCAGCACAGTGGCCGGTTCGACCGGGTCGTCGGTCGACCGACCAAGAGAGCTTGCTCTCTGGAAATGTCCAGTTGACTGACCCAGTCGACCGACAGTTCAAATCCAGGCGAGCGTGTCGACTGGCAGTCGACCGGTCCAGAGAGTTCTGCTCTCTGGAAGTTATCGGTCGACCGAGCCGGTCGACCGGTGGCTGCAACGTCAGAAAAATGACCGTTGGCCGGTCGACCGGCGGTCGACCGACAGCACTGACACAGCCCCAACGGCTCTTTTTCTGGGCAGCCTATAAAAGGGGGTTTTGTCAATGGTTTTAAGGTTAAGATTTTTGAGACTTCTTGAGCAGATTTTCTGATACTTTTAGAAGAGTTTCTCCACAAAATTTAAGTGCAAATACTTCCAATCAAAAGGAAGAGTTTTTATCAAGAGAGTGTTTAGTGATCTTTGAGTTTTCTACCAAAGCTTTCTTTCCTTCATTTTCTCACCACACACTTGAGCAATCATTGTCTATCATCCTATAGGTGTGTTGTAGTGAGAGTACTCTTTAGGTGATCAAGTGTTGTGATCATCAAAGAGATTTTTCCTTGTTCTTTGTGGAAACGGGCAAGTGTGCTCGTTGTTGGTGGTTGAGTTCGGGTGCGAACTTGTGGTGCGCGGTGGCCCTCGACGAGCCGGTGGGCTTGTGGTGTGTAAGGGACTTAAGGGGTCCGAGGGTTTGTAGGTGTACGGCACCGAGGAGAGATCCATTGGGATCTTGCATAGTGGAAACCCTTCGTGTGTCGAAGGCGGGGATGTAGAGCAAGTGTGCTAGAACCTCGAAACAAACCCTTTGTGTTTGCGATTGCTTACTCTTCCCTCTCTCTCTCTTTGTCTCTATTTTATATCTTGCATTCAATTTATTGTGTTCATCTTATATATGCATGATATATTCCCTTGTGCTCATATTGATATACATACTTTCTTGGGATTGTTGTTACACTAGTATTCAACCAAGAGAGCCAACGCGGCACCTCAACCCATTCAAGGGGAATCTAGAGGAGCTTGTCCAGAGCCTCGCAAGGGGAATTCGGCAACACTCTTGAGTTATACATAAGTGTTTATTTAAAAGAAATTTTAATTTGGTCAACTTAGTTTTAATTCCGCTTATTTGTTCATAAGTGACCATTAGATTAGCCTTCACCTATTCACCCCCCCTCTAGGTGAACTTACAGGAATATTATCCAACCAATCTGCAAATATTGTGGCAGTTACGAAAATATCTGATTTTATAAAATATCTGCAAAATAATTAATCATTGTATTTCATTATTTTTTTACACTGTACATTTGTAATAGAAAAAATAATATACGGTTGCCCACATTAGATTTTATTTTTTCTATTCATTTCTGTTTCTTTTATTAAACCTATATGAATTGAAAATAACAAGATATAAAATAATAAAAAAATTATATAAAAAATAATGTTTTCACGCATATTTTTTACTTTTCACTGCTGCTGTTTATTTCTCATTATCTTGATCCATTTTTTTCCATTATAATTTCGATGTAATAGAATTAGGAATTTTATAACTATAGATATATTCAGCAGAAAATTCTCTGTAAATTATAAATATTTTAGGGAAAATTTTCTTGTGGATGAATTTTTGTTAGTTTAGAAGTAAAAAGGGGTATTTTGGTCAATTTGATTGACGATTCTTTAGGCGGGATTTTTTTGATTTTTTTTGGCGCCTACACTTTTCGACCGATATGTTGCACATATTCAGTCACGTCACCGCCGGCTGAGAAACTCTCTGCGCGTGTGAGACTGCTGGAAAAGTAAATCGTCAAAATTTAAAATTTGTCATATAAGTTACTTTCTTTATTGAAACATGTCTTGTCTTGGACACTGAATGTGAATCCTAGTTTAGTTATGAGAAATTAATGAGGTTTGTAAGGAAAAGAAAATGAAAGGCAACTCATGTGCATGGCATAGGAAAGTGACTGTGACGCAAGACTTTATTCTAGATTTTAATTTTGGATTACTTAGGCTTTTGTTGAATCTTTAATTCGACATGGTGAACACTGACGTATTTTTAATATTAAAGAGACTTACAAGTTAAAACAGTTCGGCTTTTTGTTCGCCCGAAAGAGAGCAGAAAATGTATTTTTGTCCTTGACAATGTGAGCCTCACCGTGTTTTCCTTCACCCAGACTGTTTATTTGCTCCGAAATCTGATGGAGTAAGCCTCACCTCCAACTCAGTAATTGCACGAACAGTACATAAACAGTGTGAAAAGAGTTCTCGGAGCGTTGAGCGAAAACCTGACATCTTGAGGCCCCATCGCATTTTCTTGGCCTACTTTCATGAGCCAAACGGGCGAAAGTTGGCTCCTTCGCGTGAAAGACCAGGTGATGGTCTTTCACATTATAGGCCGTCTATCACAATTGATGAGCAGTTTGGAACGGGACAAAGAAAAAAAAAAAAAACTAAAACATGTTTTGCAGACCTCACCACAAAACATGTTTTCTTTTCTCTCGCTCTAAATCATCAATCAATTGTGATAGACGGCCTATAACGTAAAGATACAGCCTGACCCTTCACGTGTTGGAGCCAACTAGAACGTCTGCCAAACGGCCTCTTAGTGATGCATGACAAATGGCTGAAAAAAGTACAAACCGACGTGTATGGTGCCTCTAATGAGCGAGTGGAAAATGCACCCCTTTGTATAGAATGAAAGAGAATGAAAAATGCAACACTTTTTCCCCTTTATTTTCTCAAATTATCATTGACTTAACCAAGACACTTCTTGTCTCATGGCCCAAGGATGGATCCACATGCAATTTTTTTTTTTTTTTTTTTTTGGAGTCTGTTGTCTAAGTATAACATTTTGTTCCTTCTTAAAGTCTCATTTGCTATTTTATTTATTGATACAAAACAAGAGAGAATTAAAAAAAAAAAAATGCAACAAAATGTCTCGTGCATATTTTGTCTCTAACTTGTATCTAACTTAATAAATGTACCTTCTGCAGCTAATATGTGAGAAATTCCATTTTCTGAGGACAAATCTAACAAATGAGTGAAAATTACGTCTCTTCTTTCTATAGAATGGAGGAGAATGAAAAAAAAAAAATACAACAACTTGTTTGGTGCATATTACCTCCAACTTGTTACTAATTTTATTAAGACAATTTACTTATTACACAACCATATTATTGTGCTTGATAGCCTTGATTTGTGTTTTTTTACTTTTTCTAAAAGATCACTTTTTTATTTTCTTAAAATCTCACTTGCTATTTATATTTCTACAAAAATTTTGCTAATCATTTTCTACACTTTAGCCCTTACTTGTTTCAAAAACAATATTTTATATTTAGATTATTTAGATATGTATTCTCAAATCTTTGATATTTAGAAATTTATCTGCCAAATCATTGATATTAGAAATTTATACTCCAAATCCAATAGATCTTATTACTTTACTCTCTTTTAGATAAAAAAAAAATCGATTTGATTCTCTTAATTTTTTTTCATTTTTTTAAAAATAACTAGATTGTCCTTATTTGAATGATTAGACAATTCCAACCCAACTTAAATCTATAAACTCATCTTTTTTTCTACCTATTTCTCTTCTCTCTCCACTTCTCTATCAAATCAAGCACATTTCTATTTCGTATTTCGTTCATTATCATAAGAAAACTCATATCAAACCATTTTCACATATGCTTCTTTAGAAATTTAAAAAAGTTTCAAGAAGTTTTTATCATGAGATTTGAGGAAAAAAAATGGATAAATTCTATGTCTAAGGGGGCGTGGGGGTGGGGGGCCTGGTGGCGCAGAAGAAGAATAAAGGAGAGGAGGGACTAGAACTTTAGATTTGACAAAATTAGGGCCAAGTCATATAAGAACAATGAAGAAGAAAGAAGAAGACCATATCAATAAAACATTTTTATTTATCTTTTATGTTTTTTTTCCATAAAATTCAATCAAAATTTGATTATTGCTAAAAGTGAATTCAATCAATCAAAATGATGCTATGAAGGCGCGCATTGATCTTCATGAGCTCCATATGGTAGGAAGTAATGGGAATATTATAGCACATGTTTAGCAGAAAAAGAAAGCATGCTAGCTTATTCTATAAAAATTAAGGATACTCTGAGCAATTCATGTGCAAGTAACACATGATTTATCTATACTAGGCAATTAATATGAAAGGAAAGAATATATGCCTTTAATACTCCCCAAAAAAAAAAAAATAACAAAAAGAAGAAGAGGATAAAAACCTTAACAAAAAAGGTTTCTAGAGAGCTGCATGGGAAAAGAGTGGGAAGACTTCAAATTCAATTTAGTCTAAAAGATAAAATTCATAATAAATACCATGAGTTATTTTTGATATAAGATGACCGTTGTAAATTAAACCTCTACTCTCTCTATTAATAGGAGTTAATGAAACATCATGCACAAGAAAGAACCTCCATACAATATTGATGAAGGCATAAAAGTGATGGGATTGGAGCATGCCAACCTGTCTTAGAGTTTTAAAAAACTCTATCTCCTGTTTTTGCCCTCTTTCTTTCTATAGAAAGGGCCAAGAGTATGTCTTAATGTTTCAAAGTGCGATTAACGAGACAAACAGTGTGATGTTGAAGATTTTCAACAGAGAGCAAGCCACGTTCATGATCTAAATCTATGAACAGAAAATGAGTTGTTAGTTTTAATCATATCATCAATAGCTGGATATCTTGTTCAGTAGCTCTTGTACGCATGCATCTCACTTTTGTTGAGAGTAAAGAGGGGCCTTAGCCCCCATAATTTATTATAAATAAATAATAAACGAGCAGTTACAAGTGTGTGAGGGTGGGGGATGAGAATTTACAAAAGGTGTGCATCTCTCTGTGTAACAAATATTAAAAATTAAAATAGGAAGACAAGCTTTGTATCCATCAGGTAGGGTGTCGCAAACAAAACCTGCCCTGCTCCAAGCTTATGGCAATATATGCCATTAGTGTGATGCTACATAGCTAACTAGCATCAAGCTGGTTATAAGCTAAATTGACACATCAAGTCACTTGAGTTTGACCAATACCTTCTCCATTCTAAGCTTCCTTCATAGATTTTGGACCCAATACCCGTCAGAAAGCGGTACATCGCCCGGCCCCCCTCTTCTCAAACTCGGATCTTAACCATACCCAATAAGAACCCAAAACCCTCAAAAAGGAAAGGCTGCTTTCATTCTCTCTTGTGGTCACAAGATAAAGCCAAGACTTGGAAAAAGAGAGTCCTTTTGGAAGTAAAAATTTCCTCGGTCAGGAACTCCTCCCTACTTCCTCCACTCTATTTATATTTCCCACCTTGATCACACAGAACAAGAGCCCTCCGGGTGTAAAATAATCATTTTTCTCAGGCTTTGCTTTTTTCCACTGTTTTGACTCCCTTGGGAAGGAATATGGGCCCACTGGATGTTAACACAGAGAAGCCTTTTAGTTCCTTGTTCTCTTAAAAGGCCAACCAACACGGAAGAGAGACTAACAAACGCGAGAGAGAGAGAGAGAGAGAGAGAGAGCGAGATGAAGCTATTGCTGTTGCTGCCTCAGCTTCTTCACTTCCCAGTAAGTACTTTCAAAATCCAAATCTTTTTCTGGGTTTTTATGCTAATTACTATTAAGGAAACCACGACCATGCACATTCTTTTTTTGCCAAAAGATCCCATATATGCCAATATTTCCTTCATGTTTTTGTCTATATAAAGCCATAGACTTGTATTTGTATTGCCCATTCCAAATTATTGAGGTATGTTGCTCTCAAAAAAATTATTGGGGTATGTTTTCTTTCTTCTCTTTTCTGAATTTTTCTTCTTTTTGTGATGCTTCTGTTTTTTTTTAGTTGAAATAAGATGATGCAATAACTTGCACAGTTGATACTATTCTTGATTGAGATTTGACTTTTAATAGTTGTTAGAATTTGCCTTGTCTTTCTTTTTGGTTTTGTCAAGGTGTGAAGCATAAAAAGATATAATATTGATTTCTGTGATCTCAAAAGAAAGTAATCCATTCCAAATTCTATAAATCATTTGCAGCGGACCCGTTGAAGATTCCGATTCGCCCTCCGACTCCGCCAGAGAAGGAGAAGAACCTGTGAAGGAGAAGATGTTGGAGAAAAGAGGAGGTTTTGTCTTGATTCAGTTATAGAGGAATTTGAGGCCTTGACAAAAGATGCTGGCAAAGTTCAGATAGAGACCCTGAAGAAGATCCTCGAGGAGAATGGCGAGGCCGAGTACTTGCAAGATTTGGGGCTTGGGAATAAAACTGATGTAGAGAGTTTCAGGGCTTGTCTTCCATTGATCACACACAAGGACTTGGAGCCTTGTATTCAAAGAATCGTTGATGGGGACCATTCACCAATTCTCACTGGAAAGCCGATAACATCGATATCTTTGAGGTAGAAATTTATGGGTATTCTTTTCTTTGATTTAACATAGGATATGATTGGAGATGCTAATTTTGAGAAGTTTTTCTACTTTTACAGTTCTGGTACTACACAAGGGAAGCCAAAGTATGTGCCCTTCAATGAAGAATTGGTGCAGTCCACTATGCAGATTTATCAAACCTCTTTTGCTTTCAGGAACAGGTTTGGATCTCGTACTTGTTTAATGCAAAGTTCCTTTTTAACTTTTGGTATTGTGTTCCAGCCAATCCATAATTTTAATGGACTGCTTTTGTTGCTTCTCAACTGTAGCCTACTTTTATCTATTGCCTTTATGATGTTATTTGATCGAGGGAAAGGTGAATTCCTGGTAGAAGTTGAAAGATATGATGATCATCATGTTTGTGATGATCAAGAAAAAAGTTGTCAGTGTTTCTGATATTGAGGTGTTATTTGATCGAGGGAAAGGTGAATTCCTGGTAGAAGTTGAAAGATATGATGATCATCATGTTTATGATGATCAAGAAAAAAGTTGTCAGTGTTTCTGATATTAAGGCGTTATTTGATCGAGGGAAAGGTGAATTCCTGGTAGATGTTGAAAGATATGATGATCATAATGATCAAGATGATGATGATGATGCTGAGTGAAGGAGTTCCATTAATAGAGCAGAGAATGCCCGTTAGATGTGTTTATCGAATTTGTATGAAAATTTAGAGAATGAAGAAGAATGATTCCTGGCGTGTTTCAAAAAAAAAAATAAATAAATAAGTTTCTGAAAACCCTTATCAAGTGACTATTACTGCAAACTTTTAAGAGACAAAGGAAGTACTTTCATTCGTTGTTTCTACATGCTAGCCTGTCAATTTCTTTCCCTCTTCTGAGATTTTAGCCCAGATTAATTTACAAAACACTGTGTTTCTAGTTGTTTCTTAGTGGATTGTGCGCATGCATACACTTTAGCTTTTTGATATGTAGTGGACAGTGTCATCTCTTTTGATCCCACCTGTGAAGTCTGAAATGGACTTCCACTATGATTTTGTTTTTGACTTATTTGTAACCAACCTCTGTGTTATCTTATCTTTTTTGCTTCGCTTACCATTTTTGGGTTTCTTGACACTTTTGGGAATGCCAGTGACCACCAAACTGGTGACATAAGCTTTCTGATAATTTAGGCATATATACATATATACATATACATATATATACATATATACACATACAGACACACACACACACACACACATTTCAATTGTTACTTTTAAAGAAATCTTTCTATGTTTTGACCTCATTTGACAAGAGATTGTGTTATAAAGGTTATGAGTCACTTCTACATATCTTCAGTATGTTTATGCGTACAAGTTTTGATATTGAAACCGTAAATTGTATCATTCTATGCAGTGGATGACATAATCAAATATCTAATGAAAATTTGAATTCTGCAGAGCATTCCCCATTGGAAATGGAAAAGCTCTACAATTTATCTACAGCAGCAAGCAGTTCAAAACGAAAGGGGGTCTAACTGCGACAACAGCCACCACGAATGTATATCGCAGCGAACAGTTCAAACGGACAATGAAGGACATCCAATCCCAATGCTGCAGCCCAGATGAAGTTATATTTGGTCCGGACTTCCATCAGTCCTTATATTGCCACCTCCTATGTGGGCTAATTTACTCAAATGAAGTGCAGTTTGTATTTTCGACATTTGCTCACAGCATAGTTCATGCATTCCGAACATTTGAGCTGGTATGGGAAGAACTCTGTACTGATATCAGAGAAGGAGTTCTCTCTAGTAGAATTACTGTTCCATCCATCCGTGCTGCTGTTTCTAGACTTCTACGCCCCAATCCTGAATTGGCTGATTCGATATATAACAAGTGTGTGGGTCTAAGTAGCTGGTATGGTGTGATCCCGGAGCTGTGGCCAAATGCTAAATACGTCTATGGAATTATGACGGGATCAATGGAGCCGTATCTTAAGAAACTGAGACATTATGCAGGAAGTTTACCATTGATGAGTGCAGATTATGGGTCTTCTGAAGGATGGATTGGGGCTAATGTGGAGCCTGAATTGCCTCCGGAAAAAAGCAACTTTTGCTGTCCTTCCCAACATTGGGTACTTTGAGTTCATACCCCTTAGGGAGACACCTGAGGTTCACGGGATGGATAAGACTGCTTCCAATTACCAATATGACGAATTGGAGCCAATTGGTCTTACAGACGTCAAGGTTGGTGAAGAGTACGAAATGGTCATCACCACCTTTGCAGGTACATCACTATTTCAAATTCTGCCCTTTTATGCCACTTTACTCCTACATTCCTTTTGATGTAGGTTTTTCATGTTGAAATGATTGGGATGAGAATCTAGTTTAACAAACTTAGTAAATATCTAAGCACATCTAAATTTAGGGAAATTGATTCATCTAGTATCTTTCTGAAAGAAAGAAAAAAGAAAGATCATTGCTTATTTGTTCTCCACTGAATAAATTCAGGAGTTATGTTGTGTTCACTTTAACGTGTATGTGGTTAGAAGATATTTAGTTCTGTAATACCCTCACCTTAAGGACCTACCCTCTCGTATTTACCTTCAGTGTTAATTATGAGCTCAAAAGGTAAACAAAACTGGTCTTTTCTGAAAGAAAGAAAAAAGAAAGATCATTGCTTATTTGTTCTCCACTGAATAAATTCAGGCGTTATGTTTTGTTCACTTTAATGTGAATGTGGTTAGAAGATATTTAGTTCTGTAATACCCTCACCTTAAAGACCTACCCTCTCGTATTTACCTTCAGTGTTAATTATGAGCTCAAAAGGTAAACAGAACTGGTCCTTTCTTTTGAAATGAAAAATCTTATGGCTGAGATTGTGCTGGTTTCAAGAAATTGTAGCTATTCATTTTTTTTTTTTACGTAACTGAAAGAAACCGTGATAAGTAACAAAATTTAACTAAATTGGTTTGTTACTTAGAGCAAACTTTTATGCTAAAGCGTCTTGGTGGGTTGTCTCGATAGTCTATAAAGTAGATTCTGGTTCATGAATTTGGAATCATATGTATCTGAAGGGAACTTGGAATAAACAAGGTAACTAAATCAGATTTCAGCATCGTAACTCAAAGGTTGAGCGGTTTTGTCTATAAAGTAGATTGTGAGATTAAAATTGGAATGATGTGTTTAAGTTGGAAGAAAAAAGTAACCAAGTAGATGTTAGCATCAAGAATTGAGCAAAGTCGGTGCTAAAGTTTCGTTCCGGTTCAAGAAAACTTGAGCATAATATCTCCAGAAAATTATAAAATAAATGCTGGGCTTGTAGACCTGTATGCTAAATCTTCTACAAAACATTACAAGTTGATCTCTTTACTACTTTATATATGTATATGGTTGCTTGTCATATATTTTTTTTCTCCATATGGTGTTAAAATAAAGCTATTAGTAAACTGTAATGTATTACCTAAAAAATGGATTAAACTTTGATGTCGGTCAAGAAAAGTTATTAGTTGGAATTGTATTGAAACAAGTAGTTGTAATCAATATTAAGTATAACATTAACCTGTGACTGACACTTTTCAACAATCTATCCAATTCTTGACCAGAAAAAATTGGTGTAGTTTTTAAGTAGGAGTTGGTGGTTGGTACAAATGAGTATGTTGTGCCCATTAGGCTCATACGTGTATAAATATGTGTGGTTGCTCATGTGTCTTCTTTCCCTTCGGATGTGTCAAGTGTTTAACTTAATTCTATTTTTAAATTCTGACCTTTATGTATTATTGGTTTTTTCTCCAACCTACTAAGACTTACCATCCTACAAAATAATAAACAAATAAAAGCTGAAAGCTCTACAAGCTTAGACAAGGATTTACTATGCCATTAAGATTTCTTGTTGAATGATGTGATCCTGTATGACTAATTTAACCAGCCAAATTGTGTTGTGTGCTTCATTTTGATAGACTTATGTGTTGGAAATGTCAATCGTAGCAGGTTTAATAGATCATCTTAGTTATTTCTTTGAGATATCTTTAGAAGGAAGTTTCAGTGAAATGACTTTTTCGTCAATTTCTGGGCAAACTAACCTGTGACGCTAATCCTAACTCCATTCTCTTGTTTTAGCTTCTTTGCTGTGGTGTATTTATATGCATATTGTCTAACATCACACGTATTTAGAATATTCTCTAAAGTTAGTCACATCTATCCATAGATTGCTTGACATTTGCAGTTTTTTTATAAAAGAATATTGATAGAAGGGCTTCCAAGGTTTTTCTAGTTCTTCCTCTCGTTTTATTGGAGGCATTTCTTGAACTCTGTGAGATTCCACGTCACTGGCAAATGTCGTATGCCTTTCAACTATCTTCCAAGTCCTTTTTTTTTTCACATGACCTCTTAATTGTAAATTTCTCAAAGTTGTAGAGGTTTGCTTCTTCAATTTAGAAAATAGTTTGTTAATTGTATAACTGAAAGTTCCCATTCTGATCTAGTCTAAAGAAATTAAGTTGTTTCCTAATCTGCAGAGGAATTTTCTTTAAATTCTGCAGAATCCGTTATGGATTTGTAATTCACATCAATCACTGATCAAGTTGGAAATTCTGCCACCCTAGAATTAGATAATTCACTAATAGCAAATGTTTCTACATGCTTTGAACATTTTATTTGATTTATGCATATTGAAAATCATACTAGCAACTGTCCATCATTTGAGCAATCGTTATCGCAGAGTAATGAATATGGCATCACCCTTCATCCAATTGCAGGTTTATATCGGTACAGGCTTGGGGATGTCGTCAGGGTTGCTGGCTTCCACAACTCGACACCCAAACTACAGTTCGTATGCAGGAGAAGCTTGCTTCTTAGCATAAACATTGATAAGAACACTGAAAAAGACCTTCAAATAGCAGTCGAAGAAGCCAGCAAGCTATTGGCAGCAGAAAAGCTCGAAGTGGTGGACTTTTCAAGCCATGTCGACATGTCCACTGACCCTGGCCACTACGTCATTTTCTGGGAACTGAGTGGAGAGGCAAGGAAGGAGTCCTCAACAGCTGCTGCGACTGCCTGGACCGCGCTTTTGTCGATCCAGGCTACACGGGGCAGAGGAAGGTGCGAGCCATAGGCCCATTGGAGCTGCGTATCGTCAGGAAGGGAACCTTCCAGAAGATTCTAGACCATTGTCTCGGCCTCGGCGGGGCGCTTAGCCAGTTCAAGACGCCACGCTGCGTCGGCGTGTCAAACAGCAATGTGTTGCAGATATTATGCAGCAATGTTGTGGAGAGCTATCTGAGCACTGCATATGATTGAAAATGATTGGTAGGCGGAGACTGAGAGAGTCACTGTAATTACAAGGTGTCTGTTTGTTTCTTGTTGCTCAGTTTCCTGCAACATTGATGATAAAAGTCTTGTTGGAGGAGGTACTGGTAGTTTGCTGCGTCCAATGTGTAGTTTGTCTAATTAGATTTCTTGGTTGTAGTTTGCAGCTGTTAGCAAGCAAGCAACATGATGCTAGTAGTAATAAGAGAGATGAATGAATGAATGAATGAGCTGTTACCTGTTTAGAAAGAACTCTGGCTTTTTTTTTTCTACATGATGATAAATAGTGAAGCTTTTTTGTGCCTTTCACCAGTCATAGAAAAAGACATGCCAACAGACAAATCTGGACTTTTATGACAGGTTCATTTTCTAGAGCAGGGGCATGGTGACTTGTTCTTCACGACGTACGAGGTTCATCCAATGTGTTGCCAATATTCTCTTCCTTGGCTCACAATCACATCTTCCTAGTACTCTCTATAATTACACTCAAAAGAACATTTTGGAACCTTTTGATTTAAGAAATGAAAATTTGTCAAAATCACTGTCAACCTTGAGCTAAAAAGTCAGCTGGCTGATGAAATCCTTTGGGTCAGCACTATTTTGGGCAGTTGTGGTGGGAAAGCCAAGCAAAATGCTTGTTATAGAGAGTACTACAAAAACCGTATAATGTATTATGCGACCGTATAAATGTATGGAGCCTCTATACGTATGAGCTTTTTGTGTTATGCGCCCAAGAAAACCAAACATGCGTGTATAGAGAGGCCTGTGCGCCCAAATACTCAGATTTATGCGCTCTACAACGGTACTAGTTACTTTGTGACGTGATGATGATCATTAATGATGGACATGTGTTTATATAATTGTGTATATATAATATAAATTTGCTTGCTAATGATCACGTGTTTATTGAATTTTCATTTAGTTGTCTAGAATTAAAGTTGAGGGATTTATTTTCATGATCTTTTTATTTTAAGTTCGATCCTTTCTTTGAATATTTCCTTTAACTTATTCGCATGCAATTGACATCAAGGACACTAGCTATAAAACTATTTATTATTTTTAAACGAAATGTCAATATCGTTTTACCATTAGAAAGATACATGACAAGTCCACTAAAAATGCAAAACTAATTTAATATTCTCACATCAAGAAGAAAGAAAATAGAAATACCTTGTAAGCAGATATAATGTTCATTAATTTTTTATAAGGAAAAGTTTGCTCAATCTTGAGGTGCCTTTTGGGACTCTAAAGCTCAAATTTGGCTCTATTTTAAGTTTGAACCCTAGAATTCAACTTCAAGATCATCCTCTAACAACAAGTTGGGAAAACTTGCAAGGTTCCTTTTCTTTAATTGTAATTAAGGGTGCTAGAGATCGTTAATATTTGACGATTTCTAAGCCTTGTTTAAAAAAATGAACTCAATTGTCAATCTTGAGCAGATTCATGCATCAGTCCTCAATGTCTACAAGAATGACGAAATATTGCACAACTTGCCTCAATAAATAAATTTATAATTCACTAATAAAACAAAGTTTACGTGAGAAAAATAAATTTTGTAATCTAACTTCTCGTCTGATTTCTTCTCATTAGTAAAGACAAAAGTTTGCATCTTGAAAGAGAGAGATTACTCGATAGATTCATTTCTTCAAGATGCTATTTGAGTTTCAATATCCTTGCATAGTGAATTGCATTGAATTAATTAACAAAATAATTATCATTTATGTCATCTTTAGTGCTTCAAGAGTTTAGAGTTATCCCCCATATCCTGTTGGCATGATGAGCTGGTATACTGAACCAATGAGATGTTGACATGTGGCAGGCCCAATTCGAGATAGAAGCAACAATTTTCAACAGACGCCGTTAACAAATAGAACGTTCTTTTCCATAAGTCTTTATTTCTCAGATAAACATTTTTGTAAGTCTTCCTTTATTTATCATAACTTGAGACAAGTTTTTGATTATATAGTTGACCAAGAAAATTTGGTTCACTCTATGTGTGACAATACAATGCATGCTAAATTACCATGTCCCTTTAAAAAAAAAAATTGAAAGAAAATGAAAATTTAAATCATGTTGAATGGATATAAATTCTATAAAACAAATTGTGAAATCATATAATAAGATGTGACATGTTCATTTTTAATAGGAAAAAAGAATTCTCCTTTGATATTAATTTTTAATATTGGGGTTTTTAGGCATTTAATAATGTATGATAAATCATGTTTAGTTGATTAAAGAAAATTAAAACTTATTGGAATCAATATTTTAAAATATACATGTATGAATTGCATGGTGGAAGAGAAACTGAGAGGATTCTGGTTTAAGGAAAAGAATATTGGAAAAGATAATAATTTTTATTAGTTCACAGAACAACGAGAATATTATCATTGAGTATTAATAATATTAATATGGCTAGTCATTACCATTTTAGTTGCCAGCTGAATTTTAAAATTATTTTCATCTTTTATAGATCTTCTTTTATCCTTTCTTTTTTAGCGTACTATGTTATTTTTTTAGTTGTTATTGATAGAATATGTTTACATCCCTGTTCCATTATTTGCTTATTTCTTCTAAAGAGTCTGGTATTTTTTATTTTTTTCTCCTTTTTTAGCTTGAAGTAATGGAGAGTAGGAAAGAAAATCATATGGATGAGATTTCTATTATTGTGCATCACGAAGAAGCTGAAAATGACAAGGCACTTAAAATTGAGATGAAGGAATCGAGTGAAGATGACGCTGATCTACTATACAAAGCTTATTCAAACTGAACTCGAATGAGCAGGCCTAGTTTGAGGTCAGCTCGCTTATAAATTCGAGCTCGAGCTCGACTTGTTTATTAGTGGAGTGGTAATAAACAAGCTAAATATTGAGTCAAATCTGAACTGTTCGTGAACGGCTCATCTGTTTGACACCCGTAATCGCAGGCTTGCAGTCGTAACAGCAGCAAAATTTCATTTTTTTTAACCCAATTGTTTTTTATAGAGACAAACCCAAAAATTTTAAAACTCAAATTGAAGGAATTTCTCATATTCTCGATTAGGCCTCCAACGCGACCCGGCCCACCCCGACCCGACTCGATTCCGACCCAAACAAAATCATCAAACACATGCTTGATTGCGTGATGGCCCTTGGAGTTGGATTTGGCTCGCCTCTCTCCTCCGTCTCTTTCCATCAACGCTCCCACAGCGGTAAATTATATTTCATTATTTTATTATCTCTGTTTTTTTTTTTAATTTAGTATTGAGAAGTTCCGTATGATTTCATGAGCCCTAGGCTTAATTTTTATTGCACATGAGATAAACATGAGAAATTTGTCATCTTCATGCATAAACTAATGGGTAAAGTGTGGAAAATTTTTGTTTCTGTGAGCTTTAGGGTTTCACTCTTGAAATTTTGAATGGATACTAGATATTGTTTCTATTTATACTTGGGTCCATGTCCTGATGATTTCTAATAATATGTAGGATTACAATTCATGTCAGCTGAAGTATGAATTTGTTGTCATTATAATAAAGTTAAAAAATGTTTTCGTTATGGTTTTTTCTTTTCTTTTGGATATAACTTATCTATAAACATATGGAACTTTGCGATGGAACTTGATATAAGTTTGTATTATATTATGCAAGTTCAGAATGCCAACACCTTATCGGCTCATCTCGTCATTTGGATGGACAAGGAAATCACAATAAAAAAACATTTGATTTTGAAATAATTGAATTTTTTTTTTTCTTTTAAAAAGTACTTTGAAATTCTGAAAATCCATTAAAATTATTATACTGAAAACTTTTACTTTGATTGAGAATTTCAGATTTTCATGATTCGGGCAGTGTTCCTATTTTGAATCGATATCTTTTGTACCAAACAATCAATTAATATCCTGGACTTTAAAAGTTTTATAACACCAAATTTAGTAGAAATAAAAAAACCATCAAGCTGATTTTTACTATGAAGACATCTAAGCACACCCTTAGCTCCTTGCATAGACAATTTTATTTGCATTATCTCATGGTAGAGAAAGGTTTCAGTGCAAATTGAATGTGATCCTGTAATTTTTTGATATACGCCTATCCTCGTGCTTTTGATGGCTTCTTGCTCATGTTTGCTGAATACTTTAAAAGGTTGTCATTTGTGTTTTTAACTCTAACATTGCCTGTTCCAAATATGATGATTTGGATTTGCATTTGCATTTGCAGTGACGAAAAGAATGCAATGTGTCACCAAATTTATATCTCATGTTCAATATCTAGTTAGGAGAACTATGACTATAGCTGTAACATCACAAGATTCCCAAAATCTAGGTTGTATTCAATCATTCCAGAGGATAACAAGATTTGTGATTTCTTGGATTATATGGAAAAGTTGAAGAATTATGAGAGACAGGGTGTCCCAGTAGGTGCTGGAACAGATTCAGATGATGGATTTGATCTCGGAGGATGAGGCATTTGCTGCAACGACTCGGTAATCCTCACACCTATTTTCAGGTATTGCTGATGTATTCTTTAGAATATATGAATATCTCCTCATATATTCTTTTCTTATTAATTGTTCATCAACTGTTGTTTAAGTGAGTTCCTTCAGAGAAATATGTTAGCAGGAACATAATATATTGCCACTTAAGTATGACATTGCCTCGGTTGAATGTTGTTAAAGCATATGGATAATGTTAACACTTTATATTTGCTAGGAAACAGGTTCATGAGATTGTTCCTCAAGACAAACCGTCAATGACTTACACATGAATCACTTTCTTCACAATTTTATGCTTTGATGTTCACCCAGGCCTCTATATTTTAAAACAACATATTCATGGTATGTTTGCATGCTCTGCTTAGGATACATCTCATCCCCTCATTTGAGAACATCTACTTGTGGGCTCTTGAGTATGGCCACCTGACTGTTCAAAGAGACTAGGTAGGTACTGACAAGATTTTCCTTATGTCAAGAGTGTCCTCTTTGTTGAATAGAGCTTAAATTTTTGCTAGATCTTCGACTTTATGCATGCAATGTTTAGGATGTTTTCCCTAGTAACAGGTACTTGATTACATCCTCATAACTAGACTTAGAGAATTGTTGTGCAGCTTGTGCCCAACATCTCTTGTAGGCATCTTGCATCTGCAATATTTCATATGTTATCCCAACTTGCTACTTTGTCGTTCTTCCCACCCCTAGTCTCACAATCTACATTCCAACATTCTCTACATTGTGAGTAACACTACTAACCATTAATCAACATAATGAGTTTATGGGGCAATGGATAACACTAAATGGAAAAAATCATGATTTATTTCAATTTTTTTAATTCTTCCCCCATGCATATGAATTGTGAATAAAGATAATGGTGATGGTTTATTTAATTTAATAATGGATTATTTGTACTTTTATGTTCAGAATATTAATTCCTGTGGTTCTATTTGTTGATGGCATAGTATGTTACCATTTATGTTTTTCATTGATTGGATTAATGTAAATTATAACTAAATAGTATTATGGTCCTCACTGGTCAAAGGTATTCATAGGTTGTACATATTGCTGGGACCAAGGGAAAAGGATCAACTGCAGCATTTCTTTCCAATATTTTACGCCAAGGTGGCTATTCTGTTGGCTGTTATACAACGTACTTCATCTTTCCATCTTGCTTACCATACATCTTTAGGTAGAAGAATGTTATAGAGAAATATGAGCTTAATGAGTATTCATACATGTTACACTGAAGTGAATAGTCTCACACGGATTGTGAGGTTGAAGGGTTTCTGGTATATAATAATTCTTATGAACCATGGTTTCAAATATCGGTCGATTCTGATCATACCCGATATGATATTAATATTGGCCGATATCGGGGCTGACATTATAGATATGGCCAATATGGTCAATATTGTGCTCGATATTGGTGATATTGATTCTGACAACCACAGGCAACTTTCAGCTTTAAATAGATCTTCTGGAGGTGGCTCTTGAACACATAAGGAAGGAGTTGATGTGAAAAAAATGAAGACCGGTAGAACACTTGGAGTGTAGATGAAGTCAAGGTGGTCGTCTGAATAGACAATCTCAAAGAATTCATCGTCATAGTCTAGTAGAAGTGAGATTGGCTCGATCTCAGGCATAAAACGTCAAATCGAAGGGCTTATGCGAGCTCTGAACAGCTGTGTTGTTATAGTTACACCGCTACTGCGCTGCTGCTGTTGCTGGAGGTGCAACTGCTACTATAGGGACTATTGCTGTTGCTGTTGCTGGAGGTGCAACTGCTACTACAGGGACTATTGCTAGGACTGCTGACTGCTGTTGTTGGTGCTGCTGTATTTGCTGCTGCGGCTGCTGCTGAATGCTGGTTGTCTTCGTTTAGCTGCCGAGGAATTTGTAATTGTATTGTTATTTGGTGTAATTATTTTGTATTTTTGTTGTATTTTGTTTTGTGTTTTCTTTGTATTTTCTTTAGTAGTGGAGATAAGTCATGGGTAGTTGTTAGTAGTGGATAATAATGAATTTGTATGGGTAGTTATCAGTTTGTAGCTTATGGGGCCGTTTGTTTCGCGTAAAACTCCGTAATTCGTAAATGACTTACTACCCAGTTACAACTACGGCGTTTGTTTGGACCGTAGTTCGTAAAAGACTTACGTAACTCAACTAACACTCACTTGCAACCCAGTTACCACTCACTTACAGCCCAGTTACAGTTAATTTTGTGGTCATACAAATTTGTATTATTTTTTTATATTAATATTAAATTTTTTTAATATTTAACTTTTTTATTATTTTTTGCAGTATTAAAACTTTTAAAATCACCAAATAGTTAATTTTGTGGTCAACTTTTTCACTTACGACTTATACATTACAACAATCAAACACCTTAAAGTATAATACATTTTCCCACTTTACAATTTTATATTACCAACCAAACACCGTAAAGTTTACATACATGTAACTCATTTACAATTGTAAAAGACTTTACCAATTATAACTGCGAATTACGGCCAGTTACGACAACCAAACAGACCCTATATGTAAGCAAGTTTGTAGCCTATATGTAAGCAAGTTTGTACTTGGTTTGGAGATAATGAATGAATGAAAATGAAAAGATATTCTCTTGTCTGCTATTATTATTTCCTCTCTGTCTTTCTTCTCTCTGGTTCCTCCTCCTTCCTAGTTCTCTCATCCAATAATATCTCGGTCCCAATTTTCTACTGCTGACTCTCATGTTTCCTCTTTATCTTATCTCCTTCCTTTTACTGCACCCCTCCAAGCTATCTCTCTCACATCGCCTGCATCCTCCACTTGACAACGCTTCATTACAACGCCCTCCTTCCCAGCATCCTCCATTCGACAGCGCCCCGTCACAGTGTCTACATCCTCCACTCGACAGCGCCCCATTACAACACCTTCCTTCTAAGCGTCATTCACCCGACAGTGCCCCATCACAGCTCCTGCCAAGATCACAAAGTTCCAAAGAACAACAAGTTATTCTTCTCAAGACCAACAACAACCAAAGCAAAGGATACCTGAGGATGTGATTTTCAACAACTATAGATTTAAGGAAGGTTTCACAGTCGATAAAGCTACAAGACAATTTGAAGTTGCTTATTTTTGAGTTTTATTTCAAAGCAATTTATTTATTAGTTGGATTACGTATCAGTTAAATCATCTCTAAAATATTATCTTTATTTCATGTTGTTCACTATGTCGTGAGATGTGTGAATCTATAACTTGTAATTCCTTAGCATTGATATTGACTTCAGAACTTTTCTTGCATAATATAGGTATTGTTGTTAATTCGATTGTAATTAACAATGTGTAAAACTATACTTGCAATTTTATTTAAATTCATTTGCAACATTGTTAGTTTTGAATTGCTTTCCTGACAAAAATTGTTTTATTTGGTGAAACGTAGCGAGTTCGAATATATCACTGGTTCCCACACCGTTTCACATCAGTTTGGTATCAGAGCCCAAGGTTTAGGTAAGAACACCATGCACTAGATAAAAAAAAAATATTTCCATTAGGCGTTTGTTTAGAATTTTATTCTTTTTTTGGCATCAAATAAAAAAAGAATCAATGGATCCCAATCTGCTAGCAAAATGGGATGCTACAATGAAGCACGTAGATATCATGTTTCCCAGATCAAAGCATTCCTTAGAGTCTTTTCATAGGACTGGGAACTATCGCGAGCACCTCCATGAACGTAAAGGACAACGTGGTTCGTTCCAACAATACCAAAGGCATGATGAACAATATCATGTTGGTCGATACTTGAAAAGCATCCAATTGGACGTACCAACCTGTGATGGTCGTCTAGATTAATCATTTGGTCTGCAAAATTTTTTGGATTGGCTACAAATCATGGATAGGTATTTCACACGATACCTATTGTCTGAAGCTGAGAAAGTTAGCTTTGTTTCCATGAAGTTGACTAACCAAGCAAGTCGATATTGGTCTGCCTTGAGACTCTCTGTGAGTTAAGAGGAGAATATCCTATAGGAACTTGGCATGATATGAAGGCTCGTTTGAATCAAAAGTATCATTTCACTCGTGAAATTACTGAGCTAAAAAAAGCTGACACTTTGGTTCAACACTCTGATACTCCCAATTTAAGTTATATATTTAGGAGTCAGGATCACTGAGTCCCAACATTCAAGTCCACGTCATATCAATACTCACAGCAATGTAATACACAAACACCGACATATAAGGTGGCCCTAAAAACAAAAGCGTTACAAGTAATCCTAAAGACTAAAACACTAAAAGAGACTTCTCCATACTTTGTCCTGTAATTCAGTGTAACAAATCCCAAAGTTATAGACATGTTGCTGTCATATGTCCAAGCCCAGTAAAAGTCGTCAAAGTTAAGGAAACACCTGTAACAAATTCAGAGCCCCTTTCTCCTTTACTGCTAACTCCTAGTGTCGTTGTTTGTCCTAATCGTCGACACTTTCCTCCTCTACTGCCGACATCGAGCCCATTCACAGTTGTCAGTGATAAACTGTCCATAACAGAGTCAGAATCTGACTTTGAAGAATTCATTTATCAGGTGGAAGGACCTGAAAACTACGCCTCTGACGAAGAAATTTAGGGTGATGATATTGAGGAGTCTAGTATTCCAATTCCTCCTTAGGCCACCCCAGTGATAACAGAGTTTGTTGAAGTCACCTCTGTGACTACGGAGTTTACTAATATCCCACCTAAAGACAGTACTCCAATTTCCCTCAAACTTATCCATGTGATTATAGAGATTGCTGAAGTTCTTCATGAAGACCTCCCAGACAGACTACAATCGATGCGTGATATCCAACAAGTCATTGATTTAACCCCAGGAGCAAGTCTTCCTGGCTTGTCACATCATAAGATTGATCTTATCCTGCACATTGAACTCAAAAGGCAAGTTGATGAGTTGTCACTAGAGATCAGATAACAATGCGTTGTCTCAATAAACATTCATTTCTATGAGGACAAGTTTTGGAGTTACTTTGTGACAAAGAATGTGGGTATAATCAAGGATGTTATCATCTATGATCGATTTATATCGAAATTTTTTGAAAATGCAGTTATGGAAGAACATGATGCCTTACAGACTATCAACTTTTCTTCCATTACTGTTAAACTTAAGAGTGCATCTCATTTATCTTTACCTGTTTGCATATCTTTCATCTTTATTACTTAAATAGGTAAATTATCACATACCTTTAGAATCATATTTCTGATAACCCCTTTTGATCGAGGTCGTGTATATTATTGATTCGATGATCCAAGTGCCTAAAATTTTAATGTCCAATAAGGAGTCAAAGTTCATTAGCTATTTTTTTGGAAGACCCTTTTAGTAATGATAGACACTAAGTTAAGTTCTCTACTGTATTTCGTTATAGAGTTTCTGAGTCTGTATTTTAGGTCTAAATATTTGAGTCTGCATCATATTTTGTCACGCACATGCAAGTTCTACACATAAGAAATCAGTGATATATTTGAACAAGTAACGCTAACTATAAGTTATGATCTGACATCAGGAAAGGAATTTAAACTTTTAGTGTTGACAATTTTGTGATGGTTCGGATTCGTCCGAAATGGTTTTCCTAAGAAACTGTTAAAGATTTGCAAGTCTGTAGTGCTGGATTTTTTTATATCGTAAAAGAATTTAAATTAAAATACTTATGTTATAGATTTGAAATCAGTTTTATTTTCAATATTGAAGACTAAATGGTTTACAAGATTTTGATTATCCATAGACAATCCATTGGTTGATGAGTCTTAGCCTGTGGCAATTTTCGAGAGTCCTTCACTTCTCTACTTTCAAATATTCATTCTATAAATCAGAGAAAATTAATTACATTTTAGATGATAAATTTATGATACAACTTGACTAATATTTTGAGATGCAAGATATGAACTTATAGCAGTAAGAGAGCAGCTCTGCAGTTGACTCGACGAGGTCAAGTTCTCTCTCATCTGGGGAGAATTGATGGGGACATCTTAGTTCCATTTTATTTGTATTTCAGTATATTTGTTATAGCATTTACTTGTATTTTTTGTATTTACATGTATTTCAGTAGTATGTAGTGGTGGTAGTGAGTAGTTATAACTTGTAGTGGTGATAGTGTTGTGGAAGTGGGTAGTTAAGAAGTTGTAGTCTATACGAGACAATTGTACCTTGTACTGAAGGGATGTATGTTTAATGAAAATATATCTCTTGTCTGAGCTCTCTCTTGTCTTCATCTCCTCTTTTCCTCCTCTCTCTAATGAATGATAAATCAAAATGAAAATCTTTACCTTCTCTATTTTTTTAAAGCTTGGTAATGGAATCATTGTATGTCTTCTAGCTTTTATATCAGTCCTCCTATTGCAGTCATCAGCTCTCATTTCTCAGTCTTCGACATTATAGCTGACATAGCCTTTTTCATCCAGTAGTAGGCCTCACATTCTTCTTCTGTGAAGCATCTGTTTATATTCTGTCCACTTGAGCAGTGTAAACCAAGGGATGGAATCATGGAAAGGTGTAAGTGGTATTGTTCCCTTGGAATGGTCGTGTCACTGACGTGCAAATCTCTGCAATGAATGCAATAAGTAGCCCACCTATTGGGCCTTCATTCTCAAACCACCCCCACCCCCTACCGACCCTACAATTAAACTTGCATGCACCTGAGCTATTTTTATCTTCATGAAAATTGTTGTCATTGTAGCAATTGGTTCTTTTTGGTTCCGTGTATGCTAATGTTTTTATTGTCAATCATCATAATTTGTTATAACAATGATCATAATTTTGTAGGTTTTACCGCACTCGCCTTCGCCTTTGTTTTATTCTCTCAAGAGAAGGTTGACATCGCTGTCATTGAAGTAAGAATTTGCTCTTTACTATTAAAATTCACTCGAAGAAATAATTTTAGCTAGGATTCTCAAGTTAATATCCCATTGTTTGTAAGTTGAATATATACATTATGAGATAATTTGCATGGGACTTCCACTAATAGTGTCACTGGTGGTGGTGGAACCCTTTTTTACGAAACAGGCTGGCCTTGTGGGTGCAAGGGATGCAACAAATGTCTTACGCAGCACTGAACTGGCTGCATCAGTAATAACATCTATAGGAGAGGAACATTTGGCTGCATTGGGTGGTTCCCTAGAAAGCATTGCTATGGCAAAGTCTGGAATCATTAAACATGGACGTCCAGTACTTCTCACCACTTCTTCTGCATTGACATAATGTTTGATCTCTATGGTTGTAAGTTACATTATGCTTCCTTACTGTTTTACTAAGGGCCTGTTTGTTTCCCCGCAAAACGCCGCAAAACCGCAAGTCGTAAAACTCTTTTTCATTTTCAGCTGTTTGTTTCGTTGCAAAACATTTCGCAAAATACAACTCTCATTTCTCACTTGCAGTTGCTACAGTTAAATTTGTGGTCATATAAATCTCACTTTTACACTCAAATTTTCCCACTTGCAACTGCTACAGTTAATTTTGTGGTCATATAAATTCTACTTGTAATACATTCGTAGTGCCAAAGCAGTTACTTGATAATCAATATATAATTTAATATTATTAAATATTTAATATATTTAATATTTTTAATAGTGTTTAATTTCTTACCAAATTATTTTATACTGGTATTTTTAGTTTTTATATTATTTTTAAGATTGTTTTAATATTTACTATTTTATTATTTTAATTTAATATATAATTTAATATTGTTATTTAATACTTTATTATTTATTATATTTACACCAATTTTCTTAATATTTTATTTAAATTTAATATTTTATTAATATAAAAATAATGTGTTTTAATATAAAATTATTATATATTTAATTTATTATTTCTAATATAAATAATTACTTTATTAATATTATAATATACTTTAAAATTATATTAATATTTTATTATGTTAATATTGTAATAATTCATTATAATAATATCATAATAATATTTCATTATTAAATTTATAATTATATTTTACTTTGTTAATTTTATATTTTTATAATATTACGATATTATTATCATAAAATTTAATATTATAATAATCTTAAGTATTTTATAATATTATAATATTATAACTATATTTTATTAATTTTCTTAAGATTTTTTTAATATTTATGTTTTATTAGTATCCTTAAAATTTTATTCAGTTTCTTTAGATTTTCTTAAAATTTTATAATTACTTATTTAGTTAATATTGTAGTAATATTTTACTAATTTTACTAATATTTTATTAATATTATTGTTATAAATAAAATATTAAGATTATTAATTTTTTATCTCAAATTTATTAATACAATTTAATTTGTAATAGTAGATTTAATTTAATAGTATTTATAATATTTAAATTACTGCTACAGTTAATTTTGTGGTCAACTTTTCCACTTACACTTTTACATTACCAACCAAACACCGTAAAACACAATATACTTTATCATTTACACTTTCACTTTATCAACCAAACACCGTAAAACACAATATACTTTTCCATTTACACTCCACTTTATCAACCAAACACCGTAAAACACAATATATTTTCTCTGCTACAGTTCATTTTTTCCATTCTCATTTTACGACTTACGACTTGCGACGTTTTGCAACGAAACAAACAAGCCCTAAGTCTTAGGTTATCTTTTCTGGCTGATTTGATGGAACACCTTATTCTATGTTCCTTCCAATCCTGGCATATCCTCTTACTTTCTTATATACTGAGTGAAGTCCCTCAAATTAGAACATGATTCCAAATGACACATTTATTATTTTGTCAATGAAAGTGTCACGCCCCGCTTCCCAAAAAACTTGGAAACAGAGTTGCAACGAGAGTCGGCGACGTATATACGCGAGGAAAATACCCCACGTATACACGCTAAGCCTAAAATAACCTGAACAAGTTATAAATCTGAAGCATAATAATCAACAATCACTGCAATAATACATATAATGGCTATACATGATCTCAGATGAGATAATGAATGGAATAGAAGCTAAGTGCGGTATACAGGAAACAAGGAATGATAGCAGGAAAAGGGCAAGAATACTAGAATCAAAAAGAAAAAAGCTCCAGCTCCTCATGAAGCGTACGATCACACGAATACCTGAATAACATAAGAAGATGTCCAAAAATCCTGGACGTGTGAATTCGGGGTCGTCAGAAGCGACCTAATGAGTGTGTGTGAAAGGAACTGCTCGTGCATAATAACAACATAAGTAATAATAATATGATAAACTGAAATAATAGATGACAGAATGATAAATATTAAGAACAAAACTATGAACAGTATATAACTGACATCATGATAAAAGGAAACAACTAATGCCAAAATGTGTAACCTAGCATATGTCACTAGTCTGGTATACAATCCGGTCATGTGTACAATCATATGTCTATCATGGTTATATACAAGTACAGTCAGGTGATTACGATCAGTCATAATACATTATAACAGTTTATCATTATTAATTATGTCAGCGAATTCCAACTGTCACCTGTAATAGACGCACCCCATACTACGTCTATCACACGTGTCAATCGAAGTCCTAAATTATTGAAACTGATTGGTTAGAGATATTGTCCATGCTTTAGGTGGGTCCCGTACATACCCGGAATCACGACCCAATCACCTTGCGCTGAATCAGGTCCTACCGCTAGGTAGTTAATAACAATAACAATGTGTCAATAACAATGACAATATGGACAATGCGGGATATCAATCATCTTCCAGAACTCTGCAGTGGAACCGTATCTCGACTGCGCAACCTGTATCCTAGGTCCACTAAAAATACAGACGCTGTCTTCTCCATCAATTTCCTCAATCGCAGTGTAAGTTGTCAATTACATTATTATTTATATCAATCAATATCCATGATATTTCGATTATTGGGACGATATGATGACAATAACAATATTAATGATGTAATAATAACAATGTGAACAATATTACCGTGTAAACGGTAGAACAATAGAACAATGAATGGGTTACGGTCCGACAATATTTTCTCAGTAACTTTCAATAACATGAATACAGTAACAAGCCCAGATACTGCTCAATAGACAGACTCATATAGAACTGATCAATATCACATATACATGTACTGCATATAACAATAGCCGATCTGTCTATTCATAGTCTCAATAGTCATCATGAACCTAGCCTCAATAGCCATCTTGATCGTCAAGTACCAATCTATGTCAAAGTAATCTGGTACAATAAACCACCGTCTCAATATATTAATAATTAGTGATTAGTTCTCTCACCCTATCAATCTACTCTGATCTTCAAGTCATCATTATCTATCCAAATCTCAACAACTGAAATATTACATGTCCTCATACATGTAATCAAATTCCCACACTCTAATCCGATCAAGATCATCACACACTCTCACTTCTATCAAGGTCAAGCACAAGATCCCAAAACTCAACATATCAAGTATATATCTAAGATCTATCAGGTCAAGTCAACTCAATCAATGCCTATTCCTCAACCCCCAAGTCAACTCAAATCCAATCGAGTCTACTGACAGGTTCACGTTCAAGATTTCATTTTATTGATAAAGATCTATTTATTAAATCATCGATATCACATTCAATCAAAATTATAACTAAGAAGTGTAATATCCTCGATCAACATAGAGTCTAGATCACCTTTATATCTAGTAGTCAATATCAATAAGGTCATCAATACATCACTCAAAGTCATCAATGCGAGGATCCAGAAATAATGGTTTCAAACAGTTCAAAAGACAGTCCCATCACATACATCAGCGTTTAGTGTATCATATTCACACATATCTATGTATCGGTACAATAGCCTATCAATAAACAACATCAAGTCTAACACATCCTCAATATCCAGAAGAGTTCTAGTCAGAATAATCACCAACAATTTGCCCGATAAATACTACGCATAAAATATGAATCTCTAGTTCTCAATCATCAATCAATCAGCCTCAAGATCAATATACTTATATTCTAAGATTTATTACAACTAGGTCAATTACAAGATCAAGTCCGGTTTATAGCATATCAATACTAGGCCTAAGCCAACAATGGTCATTTACCAATACATGAAATGATACTGATACAGACTCACATTAACTACACAAATAAGGTGAACAATCAATAATGTCTCATGACGTGATACATCAAGTCATACCGGTAAAATATAATATAAAGTCACATGAAATAATATGAATAAAACACAATAACGGTAAAAAAAAAAAGTGACATAAGAACAAAACTCACATGAAATGACGTGGTTTTGGAACCGAATCGTCATCTGGTCTTCATCACACGAACCGTTCCTGATCTGCGGATCATCCCATGGATCGATTTTCGAATCGCCTGTGTATCAGGTCCATAACGGGTACAACTCTGAATCTCCCTTTACTGAGTTCGGATCGCACAAACGAGTCCAAGACGTTGTAACACAACCATGCACATACATATAAAAATAAATACACGTTTAACACCGACACGTCCATACAAACACATACGTGTATACCCACGCACATACATATACAAGTATACACATGCATACACCTATATACATACATATATATACATACACTTACATAAATTGACCCACCATATAACTCAACACACCCACGAAAACACACACACATTCATGCATACACATGTATTTAAAGCCAGAACTACATATATTAATAATGCACACACACACTAATATATAATTTACAGTCACACAAAATTACACCCATCAAACACAGTATGCTATGCATGCAAAAACTCACACATGCAGTGAAACAGAGAATGAAATAATAGAAGTGAAAGGGAAGAATCACTCGCGCATAAGGGGTTCATGGCTACGGCCATCGGGGAAGCTCGGCGAGGGAATATGTCGCGAAGGCCGAGGGGCAGGAACGGAGGCCGCGGAGGACGATGGTGGATCACTAGATCGCTCGCGGAGGAGAGGAGAAGGTCACGGGGCTCCGGGGGCGCTCATAGATGGAGGGAAACCAAGGGATCACGTGGATCTATGGTGCACAGGACAAAGGGCAGCACATGGTTGTTGTGTTGTGTTGGCAGAGGTGGGTGTTTCGAGCTACGCGGAGCTCGAATACACGGCCAAAGCGAGAGGAGGAAAAGCTCTGGAGTGCAGGTGGCCTACTGAAAGAGAGGAAGGCTGTTGGCTAAGAGGGGGAGTGGTGTTGCGGCATGGGTGGGGACGCTGCTGCTGTAAGTGTTTTGGTACGGTGGGGAAAATGCATGCGTGGGTTAGCAGTAATGGGGGTGGCCTGGGTGATGTGGCGTCAGGCCAAGGGAGCTCGGCTTGTTGCTTGGGGAAGAGGCGCAAAGGCGGAGGTAAAGGAAAAAAGAGAAGAATAAAATTGGATTTTAGGATATAATTATGAAGTTAGGGTTTGAATCTAGTTAGTTAGGATTTAATTTCTTAGTTAAGATTAGAATTATAGATAGGATTGAATGGATAGGATTTGGATTTGAACTAATGGGTTAATGGGTTTCGGGTAGGAACATGGATAAAAGATTAATGGTTATGAAATAGGCTAAAGGGTAAATAGGTATAGGGATAAGAAATAACAAGGAAATAATAATAACAATAGTTATTAAGCATTAATAACAATTTCAAACAAATAATTAACAATAATCATAGATATTGTTAACAATTCATAATAATAGATTTATGGAAAAAGATTTAAATATTTTAATACAAATAAATAGATATTAACAGTGAGAACTATAAACTATAACTAATAAATAAAATAGTGATTATTATCAAAATAACTTTAAAATATTTGTAAAAATAATGGAAGGATGAGTTATAAATCAATGTAATTTATAATACTATATAACTTATAATATATATGTAACACTCTTGTTCTGTAATACAAAAAATAAATAAATAAATAAATAAATAAATATAATAATGATAAATAAATAATTATATATATAATTGTCTATGTCAAGTTTCGAACCTCGTTCCTTTATAACAAATCCTAATGCCTAAACCATGATGCCACATTGGCGTGTGGTTGAAAAGGAAAGCTAAATTATTTTAAATAACCCAAAGTCAAAAGTTTAAAATTTGAATCTCTAACTGAAAGATCTCAAGAGATATTTCGGGATCTCTTATCTTAACAACCTAGATTTTATCCTAACCAACTGTTCCCTAAAAATCCTAACCTAAAAGATTCTATCTCAATATATTACCGTAACCTTTATTCTGTTTCCTTACGACAGAAAAAAAAAAAAGAAGAAGAAGAAGAAAGATCGATAGTTTTAGATAGAAATCATCTTTCGTCCTCATCCCTTCACTATTCTGAAACTGATCGTGATCGTGACGGATGGACCGCTTGGAGGTTGAGAAGCAGTTGGAGATAGGAGCAGACGAAGGAGAAATCTATCCAGATCTATCCAAGTAGGTTTTTAAACAAATTTATGAGGTTAGATTTTTTATTATCCCTATCTAGATTAAGTTGTTAAACTAGGTCTAATAATCTATCATGTCTGAGAATCATCTTATAAAATGTAAATTTCCCAAGATTGAGTAATTAAATGAAATATAAATTTATGGTATGTCATGCTTGAATTTCTCTTTGTAATGGACTTTAATTTTATCTAATATATAAATATGTAAATAAAATAAATTGTAGAAAAAATATATATATCCACAAAAAAATTTAAATTGCCATGCGTAGATTTATTTTCTAGGAATCATTAATGTAACACCCTTGCTTAATTAAAACCCAAATAATTAATGATTTATTATCCCAAATTAGAAGAAAAAAAAGAAAGGTATTTGGATTAAATAGTTGCATCTTAAATAAATCACTAACTAAATAAATTTCCTTGAACTTAACCCTAACAATCTAAATTAAATACATATGGTATCAAGGTATTATTTATGGGGAAAGAATGTGAAAGATTGAAATTTACCAATGTATGAATATATGTATATTGACATGTATTTAGGATTAATATAAAAAAAAAAGAAAAAGAAAAATAAAAGGGGAGCCACTGCTCTCGGCCAAAGGCCGAGAGCAGTGCGGCTGCACAGACCCAGCGGGTCTGTGCAGCCGGGTCTGCACCGGATCCGGTGCAGACCCGCACCCGGTTGCCCTGGGCCCAGTGACCTGAGCAACCACTGGGCCGAACTCATGTAAAAAAAAATTTATTTTGCCTTGGCCTGCTCTCGGCCAAGCCCGAGAGCAAGCCCTGGGCCTGGCTCAATGGGCCAGGCTCAGGTTCAGATTAGGAAAAGAAAAAAAAAAGGGAAAGATAGGAACCGAGCTGGGCCGCAACTGGCCTAGGCCCAGGTAAAAGAAAAAGAAAAAAAATAAAGAAAAGGAAAAGGAAACTGGGCCTGGCAATGGGCCAGGCCAGAAACCAGAAAACAAAAAGAAGAAAAACAGAGAATAAATGAAGCCCAATTCATTTTAATCCGACCCAATTACAAAAATCAAACCCGTTAAGTTTTGAACAACAATTTTTTTATCTAGATAAAAAATGGAAAAAATAAATAAAAATAGTGATAAATATATAGATAACTTCTACCATCTACATAAAAATTTTGGAGTAATTTGCTGCTCATATGGGGCTGAACCATTGCATTTAAAGATTGAAACCCGCTATTCTAGTTTCAGACCCGTTAAGAAAATTTCATGTTTTAAACCATTTAAACCACATAAAAATTAGTAAATAAAATCTGAAAAATCACATAAACTTTATACTTCATTATGCAACATTATTTAAAGATTTGGATTATCCACATTTGATTTAAAATACCGAATAAATAGAATATTCATGTAAAAGTCGGTATGTGAAAAGTTCGATAAATTCTAACTCAAATACATATTAATGTAGATTTCTTCAATTGGTGCTTGAACGCGTGATAGCCCAGGTGAGTGTTCTTTACTCACTATATAAGTACTGTTGTTTTCATTTATTATGAAATGTTTGCTATTTCTATTATTAAATGGTAAAGCTATTAAAGTTATTGTTGGGTTTCTAGAAATCTGAAAATTGTTTAAAATTGTAAATAATAAGATGAATTATGTTATCAAGTCACTGGAAATTACATACTGTTGTATTGTTACACTGTCACTATTACTGTTACTGTGATACCCAGTGATTATATAACATGATTATTAGATAACTTACACCGGGTGGGGAAATTGATAGAGGAGACGGTATCGGTATTTTGGGTGGACCTAGGATACAGGTTGCGCAGCCGACTGAGGGTTCCACTGCAGGGTTCCTGGGGGATGACTGACATCCCATCTGTACTGTTACTGTTCCACTGTTTTCACAGTGAGATTACTGTTACTGTTACTGAGTACCTAGCGGTACGGCCTGGTTCAGCGCCAGGAAACTGAGGCCGTGGTCCCGGGTATGTACGGGACCCACCTAAAACACAGATACCCGTCTCTAACTATCCATTTCAAATAATTAGACAATAAAAAAAATAGACATACACAGGACATCTTGACACATGACTTTACATAGGATAGATTGCAGTAATAAATGGTTATATAGTGTATATCACTGTGTTATATCATGACTCATATATGTTAGACAACAGTATGATAACTATACTTGATTATACATGTGTTGCTAGATTTTACATGTTACCTTTATGTTCCCCTCTTTTTATCATTCATTTAGGTCGCTATTGACGACCCTGAGTTGCTTGCTCAGGTTCTGATTCAGAGACTCTGCAGGAGCAGGAGTACTTCGAGCACCTCGCTGATCTCCAGTAGACAGATCCTTTCTATTTTCATATGTGAGAGACTTTTATTGTCATGTTTTCTATGATTTCATTATGTTGTAATAAGTAAAACATTGGTGACATTATGTATTTGATTTCTTCTAACTGGAATAATGAATAAACCTTGTTTATTTTGAATCAATGTACTGGGGCTTAACGTATTTGTTTTAAAAAAAATACGTCACCGGTTCTCGTCACGTACCTTTTATCTGAGTATTATGATTGCGGGGCGTGACAGGGTTTTCTTGGTATCAGAGCCAGGTTATTCAAGTGTATAGTTGTGTAAATAGTCAGGCTCTTACCAACAGTACAAGGTTTAGTAATCCAGCTACAAGTACAAGTATGTCACCATATTTTAATTAATATATATATATATATATATTTTTCTTTCTCAGAGTAATGGCTCAACGACTTCCCTCTGCCCGCATCGCTGCTCGCGAAGATGCCACTGATTTGATGGGGGTACTCCAGGGCCTGATAGAATCACAGCAGCAGCAGACAGCACTTCTTCGAGATGGATTGGTGGCAGCACAACAGACAGACACGGAGGCCATGGAGAGGTCTGCGGCTCCTCGGGGACCAAAACCCGGGAACATTTCAGACTTCAGGAGGTTGCAGCCAGCAACTTTTACTGGTACAGAAAAGCCTTTGGAAGCAGAGCAATGGCTGGTTGATATGACCAATCTCCTGAATGCAGCTCGTGTTCCGGCGGAGGATCAGGTGGAGGTAGTCAAGGTCCAAATGACTGATGTGGCTCGAACATGGTGGCTCGCTGAGGAGGAACGATTGGAGAAGCCAGTCACATGGGAGAGGTTCTCAGAGAGTTTCTATGAGCGATTCTTCCCCAAGACTGCTAGGAGGGAGATGGAGCAACAATTCATCAACTTACGACAAGGGAGTCGGACGGTGGATGAGTATGCAGCAGAGTTCCTGAGGCTAAGCCGGTTCGCTCCCTATATGGTAGCGGAGGAAGAAGACAGGGCGAACCGATTCCAGCAAGGATTGAGACTGGATATTCAGAAATTTCTGGTCACACAGCAATTGAAGACTTACTCTCAGGTTCTCGGTGCTGCTCGTGGTCTAGAGCAGGTGATGGAAAAGGAGAGCAAGAGCAGATTGCAGATAAGGCCATTAAAGCGACCTTTCGAGCAAGTTACCAAGTTACCTCCATCCAAGCCCAGCAATGCCCCTTTGGACAGGCGTCTGATCACTACTTCCCCGCCTTTGACGGTCTGCGACTTCTGCCAAAGACCGGGACACCTGCAGCGGAATTACAGGTGGGCAAATGGTCAATGCCTCGCTTGTGGATCCAGAGATCATCGACTAGCCGACTGTCCTTCCAAGAGGCCGAGGAGCATCATGCCTGCCCCTCCAACATCAGAAGCAGTTAAAAGGAACCCGGTGCCCGCAGGTAGAGGAGCTCCGCTTCCTTCACAGCAACAGGTGTTCGAACAGGCTCAGCGGAGGCCAGGAATCGGACGTGGAAGGGGCAAGGCTTTTAACCTGACTGCAGAGCAAGCTGAGGCATCAGAGGAAGTTGTAGCAGGTACCATTCTGGTTCATTCCATTCCAGTTGTATCGTTATTTAATTCTGGTGCTTCCCATTGCTACATATCTACTAGATTTGTTATGATGCATGCTATACCCTGTAATGATATGGATAATCAGTGGGAAATTAGTACCGGGAATGAGGTTATAACCACTAGTAGGGTATGTAAGTCTTGTTTTGTGGAGATTTACGGAAGACAGTTAAGGGCAGATTTGTTTATAATAGACACCAGTGGATATGATGTGATCCTCGGCATGACATGGCTTAGTAAGTATCATGCGGTGATTGATTGCCGGAATAAGAGCGTGATCTTCAGGATTCCAGATCAATCCGAGTTCCAGTTCATTGGGAATCGAAGGCATCCAGACAGAAGCAGCAAAGGGACTAAGCCACTGCAGAAACTCAGGAGAAGCCGATACCGGTTGTGGAGGAATTCTTAGATGTGTTTCCAGAGGATCTACCAGGACTTCCGCCAGATCGAAACCTGGAGTTCGCTATCGAAGTCATCCCAGGTACTGCCCCTATTTCTAAAGCACCATATCGAATGGCACCTGTGGAGCTAGCCGAATTGAAGAAGCAACTGCAGGAATACTTGGATAAAGGCTTCATCAGGCCTAGTGTTTCACCTTGGGGAGCTCCGGTGTTGTTGGTAAAGAAGAAGGATGGTAGCAGAAGGATGTGCATTGATTATCGGGAGTTGAATAAGGTCACTATCAAGAATAGATATCCTTTGCCCAGGATAGATGACTTGTTTGATCAACTAACTGGAGCTAAGGTATTCTCGAAGTTAGATCTTCGGTCTGGACATCATCAACTGAAGGTAAAGGAGGAAGACATTCCGAAGACGGCTTTTAGGACTCGTTATGGTCATTACGAGTTCTTGGTCATGCCATTTGGAGTGACCAATGCTCCAGCAATCTTTATGGATTTGATGAATCGAGTGTTCTCTCCATTCTTAGATAAGTTCGTAGTAATATTCATTGATGATATTCTACTTTATTCTAAGAGCGAGGAAGAACATGCTGAGCACTTGAGAACCGTGTTGCAGACACTTCGGCAGGAGAAGCTCTATGCCAAACTAAGCAAGTGTGAGTTCTGGCTTAAGAGTGTGGCATTTTTGGGGCATATTGTTTCGGGAGAAGGCATCTCAGTAGATCCCAGCAAAGTTCAGGCAGTGAGGGATTGGCCCATCCCGAAATCAGTAACCGAGATTAGGAGCTTTCTGGGGTTAGCTGGATACTACCGGAGATTCGTGCAAGACTTCTCAAGAATTGCAGGACCTCTGACCAAGCTTACACATAAGGGGGAGAAGTATATATGGACAGCGGAGTGTACCAGTGCTTTCGAAGAACTGAAGAAGAGGTTGATGACGGCTCCAATTTTGAAGATGCCTGATGGAACTGGTGGTATGGTCATTTACAGCGATGCGTCAGGGAAAGGATTGGGATGTGTGCTAATGCAGCATGGGCATGTGATAGCATACGCGTCCAGGCAACTCAGGCCCCACGAGAAGAACTACCCTACGCATGATCTGGAGTTAGCAGCAGTGATTTTCGCCTTGAAGATTTGGAGGCACTATTTGTTGGGCGATCAGGTGCTAATCTACACCGATCACAAGAGCTTGAAGTACATCTTCACTCAGAAGGAGTTAAACATGAGGCAGAGGAGGTGGTTGGAGCTGATTATGATATTGATCTATAATATCAACCTGGAAAGATCAATGTAGTACCAGATGTCTTGAGCAGGAAGCCAGAAGTGTCTATGGCAATGCAGATCACTCAACAGAAAGAATTATTCGAGGAGATGAAGCGAATGGACCTAATGGTAATTCGAAGGGCAATATCCCACGGTAAATTAATGGTCATGCAGATTCAACCAAACTTATTAGAGAAGATCAGGGAAGCTCAAGGTGGAGATCTTAAATTGCAAAAATTCAGGGAACAAGTGGAAGCCGGGTTGAGGTCAGATATGCAGATTCATGCAGATGGGACGCTCCGTTTTGGTAACAGAATTTGTGTCCCAAAGGGGGAGGTTAGGCAAGAAGTGTTGGCTGAAGCCCATAGCTCGGCTTATTCTATACATCCAGGGGGGACAAAGATGTACCAAGACTTGAAGCAACGGTTCTGGTGGCATGGGATGAAGAGGGAGATTGCTCGGTATGTGGCAAAGTGCCTAGTATGCCAGCAGGTGAAGGCAGAACATCAGAGGACGGCGGGACTTCTTCAACCTCTGCCAATTCCAGAATGGAAGTGGGAGCACATCACTATGGATTTCGTCACTGCTTTACCTCGCAGCCAGAAGGGGAATAATGCAGTATGGGTTATAGTGGATCGCCTCACGAAGTCAGCACATTTCATTCCTTTCAGACTGGGGCAGTCTACGGAATTGTTAGCAGAGAAGTATATGCAGGAGGTGGTGAGGCTCCATGGTGTGCCAGTCAGCATTGTGTCTGATAGAGACACTAGATTTCTATCCCACTTTTGGAGAAGTCTTCAGGAAAGTTTGGGAACCCGCTTGAAGTTTAGCACTGCATATCATCCGCAGACTGATGGACAATCAGAGCGGACGATTCAGATTCTCGAAGACATGTTGAGGGCATGCATGCTAGATTTCAAAGGATCGTGGGAAGATCATTTGCACTTGGCGGAGTTTGCTTATAACAACAGCTATCAAGCTAGTATTAAGATGGCGCCGTTTGAAGCCTTGTATTGGAGGAAGTGTAGGTCTCCTTTATGTTGGGACGACATTGGTGATAGGCGGCTATTGGGGCCCGAGATTATAATTCAGACGGTGGAGAAAGTTAAAGTCATCCGTGAGCGTCTCAAGGCAGCTCAGGATAGACAGAAACAGTGGGCATATTTGAGTAGAAGGCCGCTAGTGTTTGAGACTGAAGACAATGTATTTTGAAGATATCTCCAACGAGAGGAGTGATCAGATTCGGTAGTCGGGGGAAGCTGAGTCCGAGGTTCATTGGACCTTTTGAGGTTCTGGAGCGTCTGGAGGAAGTAACTTATAAACTGGCATTGCCACCATTTTTGGATGGCGTGCATGATGTCTTCCATGTTTCTCAGTTGAGAAGGTATGTCAGAGATGACAATCATGTTTTGGATCATACTGAGCTGGAGCTTCGGCCGGATTTATCCTACACTGAAAGACCCATGGCTATTCTGGATCGGACCACCAAAGAATTGAAGAAGCAGATCATCCCACTTGTTCTGGTGTCCTGGGGCAGGCGATCTCCGGGAGAAGCGACGTGGGAGTGAGAGGACATTATTCGCGATCGCTATCCTCACTTATTTCATGGCGATTAGGTAACTTTCTTCTTCCTCTTGAATTTAAATTTCGAGGACGAAATTTTCTTATTAGGTGGGTAGAATGTAACACTCTTGTTCTGTAATACAAAAAAATAAATAAATAAATAAATAAATAAATATAATAATGATAAATAAATAATTATATATAATTGTCTATGTCAAGTTTCGAACCTCGTTCCTTTATAACAAATCCTAATGCCTAAACCATGATGCCACATTGGCGTGTGGTTGAAAAGGAAAGCTAAATTATTTTAAATAACCCAAAGTCAAAAGTTTAAAATTTGAATCTCTAACTGAAAGATCTCAAGAGATATTTCGGGATCTCTTATCTTAACAACCTAGATTTTATCCTAACCAACTGTTCCCTAAAAATCCTAACCTAAAAGATTCTATCTCAATATATTACCGTAACCTTTATTCTGTTTCCTTACGACAGAAAAAAAAAGAAGAAGAAGAAGAAAGATCGATAGTTTTAGATAGAAATCATCTTTCGTCCTCATCCCTTCACTATTCTGAAACTGATCGTGATCGTGACGGATGGACCGCTTGGAGGTTGAGAAGCAGTTGGAGATAGGAGCAGACGAAGGAGAAATCTATCCAGATCTATCCAAGTAGGTTTTTAAACAAATTTATGAGGTTAGATTTTTTATTATCCCTATCTAGATTAAGTTGTTAAACTAGGTCTAATAATCTATCATGTCTGAGAATCATCTTATAAAATGTAAATTTTCCCAAGATTGAGTAATTAAATGAAATATAAATTTATGGTATGTCATGCTTGAATTTCTCTTTGTAATGGACTTTAATTTTATCTAATATATAAATATGTAAATAAAATAAATTGTAGAAAAAATATATATCCACAAAAAATTTAAATTGCCATGCGTAGATTTATTTTCTAGGAATCATTAATGTAACACCCTTGCTTAATTAAAACCCAAATAATTAATGATTTATTATCCCAAATTAGAAGAAAAAAAAGAAAGGTATTTGGATTAAATAGTTGCATCTTAAATAAATCACCAACTAAATAAATTTCCTTGAACTTAACCCTAACAATCTAAATTAAATACATATGGTATCAAGGTATTATTTATGGGGAAAGAATGTGAAAGATTGAAATTTACCAATGTATGAATATATGTATATTGACATGTATTTAGGATTAATATAAAAAAAAAGAAAAAGAAAAATAAAAGGGGAGCCACTGCTCTCGGCCAAAGGCCGAGAGCAGTGCGGCTGCACAGACCCAGCGGGTCTGTGCAGCCGGGTCTGCACCGGATCCGGGTGCAGACCCGCACCCGGTTGCCCGGGGCCCAGTGACCTGAGCAACCACTGGGCCGAACTCATGTTAAAAAAAAAATTTATTTTGCCTTGGCCTGCTCTCGCCAGGCCCGAGAGCAAGCCCTGGGCCTGGCTCAATGGGCCAGGCTCAGGTTCAGATTAGGAAGAGAAAAAAAAGGAAAGATAGGAACCGGGCTGGGCCGCAACTGGCCTAGGCCCAGGTAAAAGAAAAAGAAAAAAAAATAAAGAAAAGGAAAAGGAAACTGGGCCTGGCAATGGGCCAGGCCAGAAACCAGAAAACAAAAAAGAAAAAACAGAGAATAAATGAAGCCCAATTCATTTTAATCCGACCCAATTACAAAAATCAGACCCGTTAAGTTTTGAACAACAATTTTTTTATCTAGATAAAAAAATGGAAAAAAATAAATAAAAATAGTGATAAATATATAGATAACTTCTACCATCTACATAAAAATTTTGGTGTAATTTGCAACTCATATGGGGCTGAATCACTGCATTTAAAGATTGAAACCCGCTATTCTAGTTTCAGACCCGTTAAGAAAATTTCATGTTTTAAACCATTTAAACCACATAAAAATTAGTAAATAAAATCTGAAAAATCACAAACTTTATACTTCATTATGCAACATTATTTAAAGATTTGGATTATCCACATTTGATTTAAAATACCGAATAAATAGAATATTCATGTAAAAGTCGGTATGTGAAAAGTTCGATAAATTCTAACTCAAATACATATTAATGTAGATTTCTTCAATTGGTGCTTGGACGCGTGATAGCCCAGGTGAGTGTTCTTTACTCACTATATAAGTACTGTTGTTTTCATTTATTATGAAATGTTTGCTATTTCTATTATTAAATGGTAAAGCTATTAAAGTTATTGTTGGGTTCTAGAAATCTGAAAATTGTTTAAAATTGTAAATAATAAGATGAATTATGTTATCAAGTCACTGGAAATTACATACTATTGTATTGTTACACTGTCACTATTACTGTTACTGTGATACCCAGTGATTATATAACATGATTATTAGATAACTTACACCGGGTGGGGAAATTGATAGAGGAGACGGTATCGGTATTTTGGGTGGACCTAAGATATAGGTTGCGCAGCCGACTGAGGGTTCCACTGCAGGGTTCCACTGCAGGGTTCCTGGGGGATGACTGACATCCCATCTGTACTGTTACTGTTCCACTGTTTTCACAGTGAGATTACTGTTACTGTTACTGAGTACCTAGCGGTACGGCCTGGTTCAGCGCCAGGAAACTGAGGCCGTGGTCCCGGGTATGTACGGGACCCACCTAAAACACAGATACCTATCTCCAACTATCCATTTCAAATAATTAGACAATAAAAAAATAGACATACACAGGACATCTTGACACATGACTTTACATAGGATAGATTACAGTAATAAATGGTTATATAGTGTATATCACTGTGTTATATCATGACTCATATTTGTTAGACAACAGTATGATAACTATACTTGATTATACATGTGTTGCTAGATTTTACATGTTACCTTTATGTTCCCCTCTTTTTATCATTCATTTAGGTCGCTATTGACGACCCTGAGTTGCTTGCTCAGGTTCTGATTCAGAGACTCTGCAGGAGCAGGAGTACTTCGAGCACCTCGCTGATCTCCAATAGACAGATCCTTTCTATTTTCATATGTGAGAGACTTTTATTGTCATGTTTTCTATGATTTCATTATGTTGTAATAAGTAAAATATTGGTGACATTATGTATTTGATTTCTTCTAACTGGAATAATGAATAAGCCTTGTTTATTTTGAATCAATGTACTGGGGCTTAACGTATTGTTTTAAAAAAAATATGTCGCCGGCTCTCGTCACGTACCTTTTATCTGAGTATTATGATTGCGGGGCGTGACAATATATCTATACAAACACATGTATTTATATACATGCACAAAATATATAATCAATAATAATAAGTATCAATAATAATAAGTAATCTAAATAAAATTAATAAAAGTAGAAGTACAATATTATTAATTAGGGGATATTACATTCTTCCCACCTTATAAAAAATTTCGTCCTCGAAATTTCAATAAAGTAGGGAATGATAAAAGAATCAAAATCCAGGGAGAAAACAATGTAAGGATTAGTTATAAATCAATGTAATTTATAATACTATATAACTTATAATACACACACACACACAACACATGTATTTATATACATGCACAGAATAGATAATCAATAATAATAAGTAATCTAAATAAAATTAATAAAAGTAGAAATACATTATTATTAATTAGGGGATATTACAGAGCAGCCTATGGCTGGATTCTGCCATTCATATCCAGCATTCAGGGCATGATTGGTTGTGTTCTGTGATTTAAATATAAATTTTAGTTTTCAACTGTAACTAATGATTTGTAAAACGGCAATTCACTCTTTGGTGTTTGAAGGTTGAGCCTTCAGTTGCAAGGGAGACTCTGCAAGTCGTCCTTCTTTTAGTTCCTCCCCTGCGTATGAATACTCTCTATTCTTCCTTTACTAATGGACTTTGTACTTTAAATTGTTTTTGTTATTCTCCATGACGATATTGTCAGTGACCTTCCAAAGGACCAAAACTCGAACTCTTTTTGCATGTGTGTGCAGATAATTTCTTTTACTTAGTCTGGTGATGTGCAGGGAGTACTTTTTCTTTCTTCAAAAGAGCTTGCTATGGTGGTTATGATGATTCTCAAATATTTCACAAAAACTTCATTCTTATGTTTTCTTATATTTTCTCTTTTTTCTGCTGCAAGTAATACCTGCATTTGTTGGATATTTTTACAGTGATTCATTTGGGATTTTATAGGCATCGGATCATTTCACTTGAAAGTAAAAGTCAGGCGTTACTGCGTCGTGGGACATTTGCAAGAGTTAAAAAGTCTGGTAACAGTAACCTCAAGAGGATTTTAATAGTACACCCATAATACATAACCAGCATGCTACTGATGAACTTGCTTTCAACATTCAAAATATTATCTCTTATATGAATCTGTTAATGTAAAGCACCTTTATGAAATATTTCCCTGTTTATTCTTAGAATGGGCTGCCACTTGTCCGCACAACTTCATCTTGACCAGTCTATAGATAAAAACTTTTTCTTGGATGATTTTACTGATAAGTTAAGAAATAAGGTGAAAGCATGGTACATTGTCATCTAGATTACGAATGTTATCAATTTCTCCTATTGGCTAAATCCATAATTTGTTTTACTTTTTAGCAGTTATCAGCTTTCTTTGCAGCTTCTATATTTGACCATACTTGTGTTTTATTTTTAAATTTTCAGTTGGTGATCGGAGGCCCATTTGAATCTCACATTGAACATATTATTCGAGAGAAAGCATACTCCATGAATTTCCCAGTTGTATCTGCATGTGATACTGGAATTAGAAGTTCTATTAAATGCTTTGGCAGAGAGGATGGCAAGACTTACCAAACTTGTGATATACTCATCCACGTCAACGAGGGCTTAAGCTGGTATTCTCCCTCCTCAATTGCTTTTCTAAAGTTGTCTTGTGGGCATGTAGTATATTGCTGACTTGCCTAATGTCATAGTTTGAATGCTTGGAAACATCTTTTCTTCTTCAATATCCTTCTTCCTCTTTTCACTCATTTCTTTAGCCAATGTGGTCTTATGGACATGCAGTTTATCGACTTGCCTAATGTGAAAATCCGAATGCTTGGTAATCATCAGCTTCAAAATGCAGTTACAGCTACTTGTACATCACTTTGTCTCTGGAATCAAGTGAGAACTTATATTCATTTTCATTCCTGTAAATCTTGCCTTTTATTTGATATAATTTAGCTCCAAGTGGCCACATGTCATCTACTCAAATATTTCATCAATGTGAATACAGAAGTGATATCATCTTTAGGATGTCTTTATCTATTCGAACCTGGTTGTCAGGAAATGACCCAGAGGACCCTCATTGTAGTAATCCCCCTCGTGGAAATAAAAATGAAAATGAAATTCTTGATTAGCACATATTCCCCAAATATGTAGGTGTCTTTTCCGGATGATGGTGGTGGTGGTGGTGGTGATGATGATGATGATAGGATAGCAGTTGGTGTTTGCTCATATTCCAATTTTGATTGGTAGTCAGAGACAGCAGGATATCTGTGCATTGAGGGAATCCAATAGAAGGAAATGAACCATGCCAGCAATTTTCTTATATGATGTCCCATTTATGCTTTTTTTTTTTATTTACTTAATGAACCTTAATTGTACGCATTATTTACAGTAACTGTGATTAACTTCTGAACTTATTGTTGTGCATCAGATAAGTGCCTCCTTTTACCAAGCTTTGTCCATTAAGTTGGGCTCCACTTCTTGGACTCCAATTGGACTCTAGAATATGTATCAAACCACTCCAGCATTGCAGATCTTCCCATGTATTATATAGGATCCACATGTCGCTCTCTCTTGACTACAACTAGAATCCAAGAAGGGGAGTTCAAATGGTGTGATACAATAATCTGACTGTTAGCATGTACCTTATAAAATTTCTTCAGTTGGCATCGGGCAACAACTTTTCAAAATCATTCATGTGACTAAAATATCCTTCGATTACCATTTGACAGAATAACATCTTTGTACAAATCGATGTTGATTAACATGTCATTTTATCTGGCCTACAATCTGGATGTCCTTTAACAAATGGAAATATTCAAATCAGTAGGAAGGGTGAAAGTGTTGTTTTCATGTTGAAAAAACTGTATTCTTATTTTAAACATTTTTTAGATCACTGGAAGCCTTCCATGATGTCAGTCATGCATATATGTAATTGCATTCCTTTGATGTGGAAGTATCACCTCATTGGGCTGTTATTTACTTGGTAATCCTCTGCCCACTACCCACGCACATGCACACGCCAATCTTGTACGGATATTTCTATACGTCTATAATATATCTGAAAATTTATACTGTATCCTATAGACACACCAAACACATATAAGAGATGTATCCAAGGCTAAGAACAAATGCATTAGTGACAGGTTCCCAGCAAGTGTATTATATCTTAAAATTCTATGACATCTCAAAATTCTGATGCATTACTGCCAAATACTCCTACGATATGTCACTTTCTTAGTGAAGAATTATGATAAATCTAGTAGCCATGGATCAATAAAACCTGGAAATCTTATATATTTGTTTTTTAACCATTATTACATTAAGTCAACAGAAATATAATTTTATTAATGTTGTATCCTCAACATATCTGTATCATGAATATTTGAGATTTGTCATATCGTGTCCCCGTCGTATGAATCCAGTATCTGTAACAGTGCTACCTTGGCGCAAACAAAAAATATTAGAAATTTTTTAACTATAGATGATTGAGGTTTTTTATTCCTACCATGCTCATTGGTAACAAGTACTCTCTTGACATCTAATCATTTGCTGAAAAATCAGGGTTCATGATGTCAGACAAGTCTATTTGAGCGGGTTTGGAGCAGACACAGTTGCTTGGAAGAAGCAAACTTCTAACTCAAAAGGAAGCTGAGGCACTTGGTGTATCTGAAGCATCCATACTTGTTGACGGAGGTTCTAGCTATCCTATTATTTGATGCCTTTCATATGCTATTCAATAATATAAATTAAGATTATAATATTTGCAGCCCATACTGAGGCATCTGCTAAAGGGTTATCAGATGTAATTAGGATGACATATCCTGATGGATTGTTGGCTCTGGTGGTGGCAATGGCTAGTGATAAAGATCATCTAGCATTTGCAAGACAACTGTTTACAGGTGTTAATGGCTAGATTTCACTTTCTCAAAAAAATGGCCAACTTTCACAAATATTTAGATGTGTTATTATATACAATGCTATTGGATTTTTAATTAGCATGGAACAGAGCACAATTTATTGGTTATTATGGATTAGTATATTCATGTTTCATATTACAACTCTTCGTGCCATTTCAATCTCAGTGTTTATAGGCTTATCTAGTCATTATCTTCTTGAATCTTGTTCTGATTATTGTATTAAATCCTTTAATGTTTTTCATCTTACTCTGATGTGATTATTTGTCTGCTAAGGATTGTTCTTATTCCCAACATTACTAATTTTTTTGTTATATTTATTGTTCCATTCCATATTAACTCCTTCACAAACTGCTCGTTCATTTTTTTTAACATCTTCTGTTATCTAGTTTGTCACCTTTGAAGATCAATTTCTACATTTTACATCCCTTCTAATATACTATTGCAGTTATACAGCATGGTTTGTTACTATCGTCATTCAACCAAATCCTCATGAAAATATATCATGATGGTATATTGACAATTATTTTGGCCTCTAAACATGTACATAGAAGTAGCAATAAAGAAATGTTTAAAGTATAAAAGATCCTTGAACACCGAGTGGACGCTTTTTTTCACCACTGTCTCTTATGTCTGTTGTTACATTTAGTCTGTGTTTGGTTCAAAGTAAAATGTGAAGAAGGTGATAAAGATGATTCCAGACAGTGACTTGTCTGTTTTATTAGCGGAAGTGAGAGAAATTTTCTGGAGAAGTGTCAGTTTGCTTCCAGATGCACTGAACGGTAAATCACATAAAATTGTATACCTGAAATAAAAGAAATTGCATCTCATTGTTCCTTGCTCTCTTCTCATTCTCATCTGTTCATGTGCAACCAAATGTACCGACAAGCAATCTTCAGAATTCATGAATAAAGCGGTCTTAGTGATATCACTGGCATAAAAAAGTGTCTAAAGCAGCAAATAGGACGTGAACAGATGTTATGTCTGTTTTTGACTTTGCAATGGGCAAGAATCTTGATTGTTTTCATTCTCTGGGTTAGTAGAAAATCATATGCAACTTTCTACGCTGCTGCTCACTGCTGCTCTGGCACTAATCCTTGTCTCACAGGTCCAAGGCCAGAGATAGTCCTGCTGACTGAGGTGAGCATTGCCGGAGGCAAATCTCGTTCTACTCCAGCTTCAACACTAAAAGATGCCTGGGTGAGGACAGCAGCAGATTTAGGTGTGGTACCATGGACCTTGGGATAATTGATGAAGAGAAGAGTCTTCACAGTCTGGTCAGTTCACACAGCCGAACAAACAGTGAATCAATAATGTTGGCAGCCTGCCCAAACCTTTCAGTTTGTGATTCCATAAAATTTGCTGATCGGCTGCTTAAATCCAGAGAAAGAGGCAAGCCTGGCCTGATTGTGGTCACAGGCTCTTTGCATATTGTCTCATCTGTATTAGCTGATATCAGTTGCTACGCACCGTAATCTCCTCTCACCAGTAAGAGTGAGTTTGTTGCTAATATAATGTTGGTCTTTTGTTTTGATAAAATTAAAATTGTGATATGTGCATCAAAGTTATGTGCGAGTTATTTTGAGGCAGTAGGTTGTGTCATCAACTGTTGCATGTTGTGTACTCCATTTTGTTCTGGGGAAGGAAAGGCTGAATTGTATATAAAAGAGGTAATTAGATTTTCTTTAGCGCAAATCTTGTACATTTTGAGGTGCACTTCTCAAATGCAGGTATATGTGATGTTACAGTAATGTTTTGTACATAATTGCCTTCCTGTTTTTCCAGAAACAATGTAGTGTTCAAAGCAGCAAAAATGGAAGTGTTGGCAGAATGATTGATCAATGCTCTATGTATTCTCAAAATAATCGAGGGACCAATTTCCTTTTTGTCATTAAAGCTTCCATTTTGATCATTCCCTTTGACTGTGAACTTGATTGGCAGCTTCATTGGCCTCTGAAAAAAAGGATAGAAGTGAGTGAAGAACAATCTCAGGCAGTCAATAGTAGTAGATAGAATAAACTTTAAGAAAAGCTGATGATTGTTATCATTAAAGGTAAAGTTAGAGCTACATCAAAGAGAGCCTTTGGTAAAATTTAATGGCTCTCTCTCATCTACAACTTTTGCTTTACAATGAGCATGTAGTTGCAAGATGCCTTGTTCTCTGTGCTGCTACACTTTCATTGGTGTTGTGCTCCCCTCTTTACGTGAGGGATGCTGCATTGCAAGGCATTGATGCTCTTGTGAACTTTCCCATGTAGGTCCATTCACTTGCCTTTTTCCCCCCACTTTATTTCTGCAGAAATTATGGAACTAGCCAGTGGGGCTAGTTAAAAAAACTAATAAAATTAAATAAAATAAGTGCACTATATTAGATAAATTTGTTTCACTTTTAATATAAGAAAACAAAAATAAAAATAAAAGAATCAAATAATATGTTGCTCTGAAAACTAATTCGGTAACAATCAAACGAGTCATTTTCAAGCAGAATGTCAATGGAATGATCCCTTTTTCAAATAGCATCTAGCGTTTTGCGAGTGCTAGTTATATGTCTCATACCATAAAATAAGCGGCTTATCTTTATGTTTTTATTTTTCACTTTTCTTTAAAACCAATTATTTTCTTTTTCCTTTTTTTTCCCAATAAAATAGAAAATAAGGAGTAACACCTGTAAAGAATAGAAAAGTAAGGCTAGTACTAGTCAAAGGACTGTAATTGCCATCTGGTCGAGATTTCAAAGACTCAGATTGGTCCCATCAAATTAAAAGAAAATCAATTTTGAAAAAAAGCAGATCCTGACTCAGTACGGACTTCTGACGATTTGGGTCCGAGTACGGCGTGTGTGGGTGCACCAGACCAGCTCGGTTTGCCCAAAGACTCGTTTGTCGTTATTAGTCTCGCCCAGGCCTGGACCCTGGGCTCTCGCACTTGCGGCACGTGCCCAGACTGGTCACGTGCCCTGTAAGGGAAAGAAAATGCTGTCCTTTCGGAGGCCTGACTTCGGGATTCTTCGCTGCAAGCATGTGCCTCGGTTCTCGCAACTGGCCTTTGTCTGATTACTAAAATGCCCTCCTTTCGAAGGTAGATGTAGGGGTAGTTAGATAATTTAGCATCTAGCTCCGGAGAGAATTTGGCTGGCAAGCACAAAGGAACTTCCCAATGAGATCAACAAAAGAGACCCGAGTAGTTTTGTGGGTCCCAGTTGGTCAAAACGGAAATACAAATGCATTGTTATCACATCTCTACGTATACAGTGCGAGATTCTAATTGCGACTTCGTCAAAAAGGATATATGATATCAAAACAACCAACGATTATTTCCGATTCATTGTTACTGATATGCATGTTATAAGAAATGAGCTTTAAATCTCTTGTTTGGGCTACTGCTTAAGGTTTAGCATATGCTCACTCTATCACTAACTAAGACTTTGCCATTTGAATATTAGTGAAGGTGTGGGAGGGTTAGCTGATACCAGCCAGTCGACTGTATGTGACCACACAATCCTACTCGTTATATTCAGTGGCATAGTCAAGTTTTGAGATTTGAAGAACACTTCTTTACATCAATTCAAATGCTCCGTTGGATGCTCATAAGAAAAAAACTATAAGCAACGACGGATGCAAGAACTTTTGTATTGTGAAAAAAAAAAAAAAAGTAAAAATATTATACTTTTATCAAATATGATGTAAATCAAAAACATTGAATGGTTAAAATATAAATTGAAAGGCTTAAAATAAGTTTTTTTAAATTGTGTATGGCATTGAATTAATAAAATATATTTATTATTAAATTTATTGGATTTTGATTAGAAGAAAATTTTAGTTATAATCTAATAGTGTTCAAGTAGAGTTTAACCTGTATTAATTTATTATATGAAATTCTTAAATTATTTTAAAGAATTCATTTTTATTATTAAAAAGGAATAACAATAATAATAAATAACAATAATAATAAATAAATAAACAAGAATAAAAGGAAAAAGGAAAAAACTGAAATTTGTATCCATGCACAGGGTGTAGTTAGGGGTGGAGTCTACTGTACATTAGAAATCTTATACTTCTAACGAAATGCATATACCGTTGAGTTAGTAAATAAAATATTAAAAGCACTGTTTCTAATATCGCTAAATTTTTTTAATTAAGCAGCAGTTGGAGATGCTACATTATTATCAAAACGTTTGTTTGTGAGGAATTAAGAGGCGAGCACAGAAAAAAGGCATGTACGCGTGTCGTATGAGCGGAGGAAGAGTTGATGTGGGTCCCACTTTGGTCGGAAAAGCTTGGTTCTGCCTCTCTCGTCGCGGACTGTCCTCGTTTCGCTCTCCTCCCAGAAGCAGCAGCCAAGACTCTCCTTTTAATTGGACTGATAACAAGATTTTCTGCAAGAAAAAGTAAATAAATAAAGCATGAACTGCTCATTTTAAAAGAAAAAAGAAAAAAAAAATGGAGAGAGAGAGAGAGAGAGGGAGAGGGGCAGGAAAAAGTTGGTCTTTGTAATTTTGTAATTCTTCCCGCGTTGCATGAATTCACAGATGATTTGGGTCCTTGTGCTTTTTATTTCTTTTTTCGAAAGGAATAGTAGTTATCAATTTAAAAATTTTCTTTAATTAATAAAAAGAAATTTCATTTAATTAGGAAAAAATTCAACTTCATATTTTTATTCGCAAAATCTCATTCACGTAAGTATAAATTGATTCTTCTCAAGCACCACTTATTTATTATTTTATTTTCTCTTTTACCTTTCTTCATTGTCCGCGACATTCCTCTTCCCTCACTACTGACTTTGACACAGAGTAATTCGTGGATTCACTTGTACGGTCAGGTCACCGTGTAGGTTAGAGGTGAGAGTCTCAACAGATTTTTTTGGATCCATCTTTTGCAAATCTCGCTTGTTTGTGCTCACGATGAGTTTTTTTTAATGATCGATGTGATTTTTAAATATGAAAAGTATTGAACATCATTTGATGCCGGTGAACGAGCGTCCGTTGATTATGGCGATACTGACATGAGGACTACGACTCATGATCATATGAGGAGTTTGACTATGGTCACAATCCTTTATTTGAAGACTGCGACTATGATCACAGTTCTTTTATTAATTAAAAATTAAGGCATTTTTTGAGGATTGTGATTATTGTCGCAATTTCAATATATGTTGGAAAATTGGTTTTTTTTTTTTAGGACGACGATCATGATTGTAGTCCTAATAAAACTCAAAAACAATACATTTTTGTAAAGAATGCGATTATGATCTCAAACCTAATAAAGAGAACCTAATAAAGAGAAGTGCGATCATGGTCACGGTCCTATAAAGACTTAGAAACATGACATTTTTTAGAGAGGACTGCGACCATAGTTGCGTTCCTTTATACCAGCACTTCGTGTTTTCGAAACGGTATGTTTTTTTCAAAGCGATTACTGTGAGAATCTGCGTCTTTCGTTGATTGTGCTGGACACGTGGACCTACGTAGTTGTTTAAAAAAAAGTGGTTATAGCGAATTAAATTATAAAGCTGAATTTTTTTTCCTAATTACAATTTGACACATAGGGTTGTAGCAAAATTTCATATTAATAAAAAAAAAAATCTAAACATCAAATGAAAGTAGTTATTTGGGAGAGTTTTGACCGAAAAGATAAAAATTAATTAAAATTTAAAAAATGTTGCATGCTTGTTTTTTGACGACCAAGTCGAGGTTTATTGACTCATGTCCCTCAAAAAAAAAAAAAAAAAAAAAAAAAATTGTTGATTGGCTCATCAAACCGAATTAGCTTAGCAGAAGCCTTGGTCAAGGCATGACTCAAGGCGTGATTGGGTGGATAGTGGAAGGAATTTTCCATTCATCAACTTGAATTACCAAAAAAATGATGATCAGTAAATACTAATTCCATTAACATTACCGGTAAAACTACGGTACTACAATTACTGTTATTATGATAATTAACATTAATAAACCACAAAAATGCTGTTATCTAAATTACGTGATTAGCATTATTCAGTCAAGTAATTAACACCTACAATTACTGTTATTATGACAGTTAACATTTAAAAAAAAAAAAAAAAACCTCAAAATGCCAAATAAGAAAGATTGGACTCATAAATACTCGAAAGACATTATTGTAGACCGTTTCATAATTGTACCATGGCCATAAAAACGCAACATTTATAGACTCTCTCAATTGTCAACTACACCCACCCACATGGACCCCGTCTTCAGATCTTGTCGCCTTCTTCCTCGCAATTTTGATGAGTTGATCTAACAATAAAAAAAAAAAAATCAAATCACTCCAAAATCAAAAAGAATATAAATAAAAATCTTTTTCTTTTAACACTAAAAACACAAAAGAGACAAAAAAAAAATAAAAATGAAAAGCAGCAGCAGCAGCAGCTGCATCAAAAGTGTGTGGGGGAGAAAACGCTCATCATTACTCCAACGTCCTCCTCCACGCGCCTTTCGCCGCCTGTCTGGATCGTAGAGAGATAAAAATGGCATTTTTAGGGCTCGAGGGTTTCTCAAGTTTGGGGCTTTGAGAGATATGGCGGAAGAGAGGGCCAAGGTTCGGGTGGTCCGCTGCCCCAAGTGCGACAAGCTTCTCCCTGAGCTCGCCAACTTCACTGTTTACAGATGTGGGGGTTGCAATGCTACTCTTCAAGGTAAAGGTAATTCTGATGCTTGATAGTTGTTGGGTGTTTGAGTTAATTTGAGCAAGGGCCGGGGTTTTAGGGGGGGAATGTTTTGATCTTGCTGTATTTGTTTCTCTTAAATGTTTTAGTAATTTGAAGTTTGAGCTGAAAAGATTTCATTTTGCTATGTTGAAATGATGGTGGTGCTTTGATTTTCCTCTATCTTCTCTAATTTTAGCTGGGTTGTAGAGAATTTGAGATTAATTGAGGGAATGTGGTGGATTCAGGAGGAAAGTTTTAGTTTTGCCGTGCTTGCTTGTCTCTGATCTTTGTTTCTGTTGTTGAAAGGAATGCAGATGTTTTGTTAGCTGGACTGCAAGGGATTTGAGTTATTTTTTGTGTTTGGTTAAAAAAAAAAAAAAAAAAAAAATTGATGTTGTTCTTATCTCTCTAAATCTCAAAGCTTTGCATGAGGCGCTTGAACCTAAGCTAGTTGCCTTGCTCTCTTTTTTTCTCTTCTTGGTCATTTGTTTCTGATAAACCTTAGAGGATGCAAGTAATGATTATTGAAGTCAGATTTTAATTCGCGGTGTTTATTGGCACTCTAAAATTTTATTTTTTTAGTATTTGTGAAGGAATTTTTCTTTACGCGACGATTTGAAAACACTCGTCAGTTTCTGCTGACGGATATCATTTTATTTTTGTATTGTTGGCTTCCGATTTGTTGTTTGAGTACATTGTGGGGCATTTTGTAGCTCATGGGTTTGGAGACCTTAAGCAAATGATAAAGGTCCAGAAACCTCTTCTTTTCTGATAGGGTTTGGAGAGCTTGAGCAAATGATAAAGGTCCAGAAATAGAAAAAATTGCGTGTTATGCAGCTCACTATGTATTCCTCTTTCTGAATTTTTGTCTGAATACTAAGAATGATTTTTAATTTATGGGTAAAATGTACTCTTCTTCTCATATGGAATTCTAGATAGTATGAGTGAACTAGAATGTTCTTGTTATTGTAGGCAAATTACATGTCCACTATGCTGTTTGCTTTCTGTACTGCTTTCTTTAGTACGACATGGCTTTCATTACTCGTCGTTTTCAAAAATTAAAGAGAAATTCTTTTCTTTTTCAGCTAAAAGAGGAAGCACAGCATCTGAAGCTTCATCAGAAAAGTCCAGTGGAGAAACCGTTAGATATTTTGAGAATGTAGACATTTGTTCTGAAAAAAAGGCAGAAGTGGTTTCTGATGCAAGCTCAGAGGTCAATCCAAAAGATGAAAGAGTTGAATTTAGAGGAGAGGTGAAGAAGCTAGCTCTGAAGGAGTTACCAATATCTGATCGTACTTCGGTGGCTAGAAGTGAAAATGAGGATGATATGAAAGAACCAGAAATCTCAAAATCAAGTGAATATCCTGGAGAGAGTGGAACAAAGGGCAGATTTAGCAAATACCACCGCCACTCTGAAAATCCATCTGATGTTCCCAATGCCAATTTGGATGATGTGGTTCATGAAAAAGTGGAAGAAGTGCAGGAAACAAAAATGCAAGTTGAGCATAGTAATGGGTATCCCAAGTTTCAGCAGAAGCAATCTTGGAGCGGAGATAGAGACAGGGTCTCAGCTTTTCACCGTCCTAATCCGTATCCTGATGAAGGACCATCAAATTATCATCAGAATCCTTCCAAAAGGCAAAACCTTGATGGTCCCTCCACGGTCGAGCATCTTGATCTTGATCATGACCGAGCTGAGCTTTTGAAAAAGCTGGATGAATTAAGAGATCAACTCAGAAGATCTTGCGAGGTCACAGAAAAACCAAAAGAAAGGCATTCTGCGAGTAGAACATTCTCTTCAAATACCTATGCTCATAATGGCCGAAATAATTGGTTTCCTGAAGGTTCCGCATTGAACCGACTTATTCTCGACATTCTCCTTTCACGAATGGGCACAGCATGGATATCCCAAATCTCTATCCTCCAGTTCATCCACAGAATGTGATTCCTGGATATAGAGAAGTATATGGAGGACCCCATTCACTTGGGAGAGCTCCCTTTCACCCACCTGCTCAGTACCCGAGGCCAATGAGCAATTGCCTATATGGACAGTTCGATCCAGATCCTCTCATTTCCTATCACCATGATGGTTTCTATCATCAACCTGCTTGTTCTTGTTTGCATTGCTGCAATAGTCATTGGCCGTCCATTTACAGTAACCAGAGAGTTCCATGTCCTGTTAGCAACCGTGGGTTTTATCAGGTGGATGGTCCCTCGGTGCTTGGACCGCAGAACTACAATCAAAGAGATGCCAATGGTCCTTTGAATTCTAGTGAACCACGTTCTCGCCAAAGGCCCATATTCATGAAGAAGGACGGACGGACTTGTCGACCTGTAGCGGGTGCTGCTCCATTTGTCTCATGCTATAATTGTTTTGAATTATTGCAACTACCTGAAGATATTTTAGGAGCGGGAAAAAATCGGCATAAGCTACGCTGTGGGTCATGCTCTCATTTGATCTCATTTGAGTATGATGGAAAAAGACTTGTTACTTCTGTCCCTGCTCAAACAGTGAACACAACTTCTGAGAATAACAATGACTCCAATGATGGTATCAATGGTCATATGAATAGACATCCGGCTAATACTTACTCTGGAAGTTTTGATAGCACAGGCTATGAAGATCACTCTGCAGATGATAAGCTAGTTTTGCCTTCTTATCCCGTCTCTAGTAATGAAATGATAGAAAAAGGATATGGTTTTCATATGAGCGAATCAGAGAAAATGCAAGGGCTTTCATCATCCCCCGTCACATCTGAGGATATAGATAGCCCGGATAGTATGAATTGCCAAAGAGATGTGCTAGGCTCATCAGAGCTTCCGTTAGAAGCTGGAGCGATTTCACGTGTCCCAAGCTTACCACTTCGTGAACATTTTGGATACCTATCGTCTAATCAAGTGGTTGATGGGCCTGGAAATGGAAGCAGGAGTAGGCGCTCCGATCAAGAGAAGATTGTATCCATGAATGGAACCCTTAAGCAGAATTCCATAAAAGATGTTCCTGTGGCTTCTGAAATGGATTTATCAGCGGATGAATATCCAGATGCTGGTTTGTCTCATGATACATGGGAAGTAAGCAAGGATGAAGATCAAACCAGGGCCAAAAATGGCAAGAATGGAGAATCCTTCTTTGCCGGCCTCATAAAGAAGAGCTTCAAAGATTTTCCTCGTTTCAATCAATCAATGGAGAATGGGAGGTGCAAGGTTTCGATTAATGGTCATCCAATTTCTGACCGCTTAGTTAAGAAGGCTGAGAAGCTAGCTGGACCCATCCATCCTGGAAACTATTGGTATGCTTTCTCACATTTGACATTTGCTTTTTTTTTTTTTTTTTTGCTTTCTATTTTGCAATTTTGTTAAGTTGTTCCACATCTAAATGTTTATGTTTTATTTAATAGTTTTTTCAATTACCTAATCTAATCCATTGTGTGAAAGGGTTTTCCTCGTGCATCTGCATATTCATCTGATTGGATGTCCCTAGACATTTTTTAGTGATTATGTTATCATGCTTTATAACTAAGAATTTGTCACTCATGAATGCCACTCTGTGGTGCGGTGAAAGCACTAGGCACTATTTCTCAAAGTTGTGGTTCTTCCTGTATAGTCAGTAATTTTTTTTTCCTCTATCTCCTTCAGGTATGACTACCGTTCTGGATTCTGGGGCGTCATAGGGCACCCCTGTCTTGGCATTATTCCTGTAAGAGTAATCAGTGTGAATAAACATTACATTATAATTGTGTGGTGATTACAGTTAACAATAAAGCACGTTGTTTTGCAGCCATTTATTGAAGAATTTAATTATCCTATGCAAAAGAATTGTGCTTGCGGAAATACTGGCGTTTATGTAAACGGGAGAGAGCTACATCAAAAAGATTTAACTTTGCTTGCTGGGAGAGGATTGCCAGCTACCGAAGGCCAATCTTATATAATTGAGATTTCCGGGAAAGTTTGGGATGAAGTTACTGGCGAAGAACTAGATAGTCTTGGCAAGCTTGCTCCAACGTGAGTTTCTGCACCTTCCTTTTAATTGCTTGAAGTTATCTGCATTTTTACAGCTTAGGAACGACATATCTATTAATAGTTTCTGAACTCAGTAAATTGCTTCTGGGCTAGTTGTCTGCTGTTCTGATACACAATGGTCAATCGAACCAGTGAAATTTAATTGAGAAGATTTTTCGCTAGAACCTTAGAGAAGTGGACCATGATGATATTATTTGTCTGCTCATAGAATAGTTATCCTAGGAGAGTGTAGTGGTCAGTTTCTGACTCCTTCAAGATCAAGCCACATGTCCATCCGGCATCAAACAGGCGCGCGACACGTGGCCGCTTTTAGAATCTCTGACCGGAAGTCCTCATTCAATTCAAATCTCAAGTGGTTCTGGTAGTTAGAAGGAAGAAATAGAATTAGTTGGGACTCCCTATCACTAAGCCCAACCTCTATTTGAATCCGACAGTTACAGCTCAGGAACGGATCAATCACATCTACAGCTGGACGCAGACTACCAGATAAAGATGAACTCTCGCATAACCAATTCAAAACAGGATATTCAGCTCTAACCGCATCTGAGATAAGCGGTTAAATGTTTAAATAGAGCTGAACTCTGCAGCCTTATCCAGAGACACGACCTGTATAAATAGTAGATCCCTTCCAACGTGGAAGAGGACAATCAAATTGAGCCCAGAAACTCTAGCACACCAGAGAATCGCTATTGTAATCGTCATTATTATGGTGAAACCTTTCTCTGTCTCCCTCCCCCCGTGGTTTTTCCCTTTCGAATTTTTCACGTAAATCTCTGTATTTGTGTTGGATTTTCTGTGAAACTGGTGCGTGGATTAATTCTCTAGAAATTACCCACAGCATATGGTGCTTTCATTGAGATCCTTGAGACCACACTCTTGAGATCTCCTAATCCAATACCCTAACCCTTCTAAAAAAATACCCTCGCACAATGATTATGGCGCACAGGAATGCGACCCGTCATGACGCCAACGCCCCTGCTGAAATCGATCCTCTCCCGCGGGCAACTCGTCCAGATGGTGATCGATCTACGATGACGGTTGAGCGAACAAAGACAGACCGCGAGCGAGAACTAGTCTCCATTTATTGCGATACCGCAGAACGCGAGCGAGAGATAGTAATGTAGGTCAACCACTAGTGGCTCACGCAGATAAAGATTTTTCGAGAAGCGTAATGAGTCATCGAGTTGGGTTCCAGGGAGACTCAGGTGGACACCTCTCCCGAGGTCAACCAATATCCTGCAGCCCTGATCGACCTACGTTTCAAGCTAAATAAGATGCGCTCTAAAGTAACCTCGCCTTAGGGCACAAAGTAGCAACATTATATCTAATCTTTAGCGAGTAAACAATGCTGAAAACTTCTCGTTGGCAGGCCTCTGGAACTTTCAGAATACAGAGAGCTTCAAACCCAAGGACTGTTCTCCACACAATTCCCGACAACTTCGAGGGGGCAATTTGGTAGAAAGTCAGAACGCTGCAGACGAACTTCGTCAACGACAGCTAGGACTTGCGGGTGCATGTAACCCTGCCGTTTGGTGGGGACAAACCGAATTTAGTGTCCGGAAGGCAGAATTCAACCTTAGTCTCAGAGGAGAGTTCAACCCCATATTTCTCGAAATACTCATAGACATCCTCCTGGCTATGGAGCTTGGTGGTCTTGAGGTCAAAATTCATACAAACTCTGGTGCGATGAGAGGATCTCTTTTCTTTCTCCTCTGCGCGGCCTTTCCTTTGCCCACACGGTCGTCCAACCGGATCTCTCTCCTTTCATCGCAATAGAAATGAAAAACGACTGAGATCTGAGAATCAAAGGATCTGAAGAGGGAGAACAAAGAAGCAGAGATTTCAGAAAATGCCCAAGGCCTCAGAGCGTTGCCTTTTAAACTCTAGGGGAATGAACAGTCGCTCGATCAGGACCCTACACCTATTATGACGGATCTAATCAAAATTGTTGCTTCAGATACGTCGTATCCATCTCGAGCGCCGCGCCTCCACGAAAATGACGGTAATTTTATTCACGCTGCAGCGATGGGACACATATTTAAGACTCTGCCAGCCTATAGAACCTCACATGCCACTAAAAGACAAGAACTTAAGCGACACTGATTGACTTGAGCCAGGCCCAGCGCTCTTTTCTCCATCTGCTCCCCCCTCTCAGAGTTCTCGGGAACCCATACCTCTCGAGAGAAGGTTCCCGACCCCACTCAAAGAGAGGGAAGTGTAGGGGGCATCTGTAGTGGTCATTTTCTGATCCCCTCAAAATTGTGCACGTGTCCATCCGGCATCAAACAAGCGCGCGACACGTGGCTGCTTTCAGAATCTCTGACCGGAAGTCCTCATTTAATCAAACCCCGAGCGATTCAGGTAGTTAGAAGGAAAAATAGAATCAGTTGTGAGAATTTTCTATCACTAAGCTAAATCTTCATTTGAATTCGGCAGTTACAGCTCGGGAACTGATCAACCACATCTACAGCCGAATGCTAACTACCAGATAAAGATAAACTCTCACTTAATCAATTCAAACCAAAATGTTCAGCTCTAACTGCTTCTGAGATAAGTGGTTAAATGTTTAAACAGAGTTTGACTCTTCAGGCTTATCCAAGAGACATGACATGTATAAATAGTATATTCCTTCCAATGTAGAAGAGGATGATCAATTGAGCCCAGAAACCCTAGCACGCTAGAGAATCGTCATTGTAATTGCCATTATTATAGTGAACACCCCCCTCTGCGGTTTTTTTCCTTTCGGGTTTTTCATGTAAGTCTCTGTGTTGTGTTGGATTTTCTGTGATTTGATTTTTCCCATCTCCACAAATCTGGTGCGTGGATTAATTCCTTAGGAATTACCCACAACAGAGAGAAAATCATATTTAGGTATTTCTTAACTAGAAATCCTGTAGAAACTGATGCAGCACAGAATCAAATCAAGGTCTACCTCAGAAAGATAGCAAACAAGGAGAAACATACAGTAGAAGAAACACAAGAGCTAGTTTGCACTCAGGCTACATTGATGGACAATGATACAGAGATAACTATACCATTAAAAAAAATGATGACATGTTGCCGTAGGTCTCATAGTGATTAAGCCCAACCTTAGAAATAATGTCAGATGGGGAGACTCACAAAAAACACTTGTTCATAAGTTGTGATCAGTTTCAAGTGTTACCCCACGGCCCCGACTTATGACCCGCTTGAGCCAGGGAACATTTTTCTAGGTTTGGATAAACTTTTTGATTCGGGTCCAGGTTGTCTTACTATCTAAAATCAGATTAGAAACTGAGTCGGGTGTATGACATTTTGTGAAATACTTAGGTCAGAGACAGAAGGCAAGAATAAAGAGTAATGTGTCTCTGCTATTCTTAGGATTCCCTAATCTGAGATTATAGAGCACTTTAAAATTTCATAAGCTCCTCTTTATGTCACTCTGATATTAAATGTTCATGCAATGTTAAAAGTTGATTATGTACTGCTATTTTTGATGTATTACAATCACACCATGTTATCTAGATATTAAATGTTCAACAAATGTTAAAAATTGATTCTGTGCTACTTTGGTTACATGTATTAGGTTTTGGCAAATTCCATATTACTTATCTCCGATGGAACAACAAATCTGCCCAACACTCGTGAACATTTCATTCCTTTTGCTGTCTAGATCTTCACATGTAATCTGCAAGTGATTTTTCTTAACATGGTTGCATCTTCAATTTCATAGAAGTAGCCTTGCTTTGTAGATAATATACTCTATGTTAACTCCCAAAATTTTGCTTGTGTACACAAAACTCATTCTAAGCATCTATATGAACAGAATCGAGAGAAAGTAAAACATGGCTTTGGCATGCGGGTTCCAAGAGTTGCTGGGTAGGTGGCGTTGGTTTCATGTTCACCTACAAGATTCTGAAAAATGGTAATTAACTGACATTATCGTAGAAAGAGCTTTCACTGGTAGAGGATGCATAGGGACTTCTCATGGCATCAGTGGATCTGGAGATGGCAGTCTCATCTCTAATGGGCTTTGATATTCTGAGGTGGTTTTCTTTGTGTGATTTTTTTTTTAAATTTGTTGGAGATGCTTTCTTGTATTGTAGTGAGGTTAGATAGTTAATTATGATAGGTTTACATACATGTCCATTTGTTTTCAACATGCTTGCTTCCATTTTAATATAATGTGAACTGAACCCTTAACCTTATATAAATTGTCAATGGAATGTGAATTAGTTTCTCTGATACAACATTGAGTCTCTTGGAGTCGTGACTGCTGTTATGTTACTTGTAGAATGTACTCTGATTGGCATAATCACCAAAATGTGGTTCTGTTGTCTGTTTCTTGCGGAATTGCAGGATTTCCATTTTCAACTTTTTAATATGGCTTCATATTGTTTTCAAGGCACATGTTATTGTAAAATTATTCCTTGTATATGTAATATGACTACAGATTGAAACTTGCCTTTCCATCTCAAGCTTTGCAAACTATGTTAAGATTGACGCCTCACTTGCTTGTTTATACTGAACATGCTTTAGTTATCAAGCAATCTAGTCTAGTATATGCTTGAACTTGGATAGACCAAGGACAAGATGGTTCAATAGTTTCTACGTTTGCTTGTTTGGAGAGAAACCTGGATTTATCCTAATTAGAACAATACGTATGTTATGAATCTTGTCGTGCTCGGAATAACAGAGGAAATTTTACTGCCATTCCTGAATCTGAAGGACACTTTGTGTGAGTTCCTGACTGCTGAACTTGATCTTTCTACTTTCAAACCAAGTTTATGAATGT